>JAQZBX010001252.1:0-86023 GCA_029593785.1 Cabassous unicinctus | reverse complement strand
CACTGGCTCCAAATACTAATTTACAGGTACTATAGAGAATATAACACATTAACCATAGGGATACAATCAGAAAAATCCATATTGTAGATAATACTGCAGGTCACATAATCTGGTTATTTCAACAAATAAATTGTAAGGGAAAACAAGAGGTAGAGCAGAAGTTTACAGATTGAAAAGAAATTACAAATTAATCACAATATGTAGGCTTTATTTGGATCTTTAGGCAAACAACTAAAAAAGTTATGGCCTTTATGAAGCAGTTGGAAATTTGATAATTGAACAGATATTTGATAATATTAAGAAGTAATAAGAATTATTATAGTTATTTAAGTATTATAATGGTTTCATGATTGTGTTAGAAAAGGATTCTTTATTTTTTCAAAGTAAATATTGAATTATTTACTAATGAATTAACATGAGGTCTGGAAAATTGCTATAAAATGATACTGCAGGGAGAAAAGTGAGTGGGTATATAGATGACAAAACATCAGCCATGAGATGATAATTGTTGAAGCTGGGTGACAGGTGTGTAGAGGTTCACTAAATTATTCTTTCCATTCTTGAATAAGTTTAAATAGTTCACAATAAAAAGTTTAGGAAGAGATAAAATGATACATTTGGACTGGTAAAATTTATTTGAATAAGGACTATACTATAATAAAAATAAACAGTGATTTTCAAGGTAAAATCATTCATTAAAATAAAAGAATAAAATCTATTGAGTGTTGTTAAAGATTAAATTGATAAAAAAGAGCCTTCTTGTAAGCATAAACTAAATCCTATACATCTTTATAGGCCTGACATTTATTAGGCACTAATAAATGGGCTTCATAATTTGATTTTGTTTTTCCCTATCAGAATAAGAAAGAAACTCAAATATACATGAATGAGACATAATCTATGGCAAATCCAAAATATATCTTCCACTTAATGATTTAGAAATATGGTTATACTGATAAAGGGGACATGGATATAGAGAAAAGAATGTAATATTTATGGAATAATGAGTGTTAAATATTATTCAATCATTCGTTCTTTAAGAAAAATCAGTTAATGTAATTTTTAGAACTGATCTACCATCTTTTACTTTGAAACAAGGTAATTAAGAAAACAATGATGAGCTAGAAGAAGCTCATTGCTAATTTTATCTGAAAATACCTTGGCTTCCTATAAGCCAGTTTTAATCTCTTGTGGGATCATTCATAAAACACTAACCCAAATAACTACAACTGAGTGAAATATAATGGAAACCTGAACAATAAACAGAACATATTTGTAAAAGTAAACTGTGTGAAGCAAATTTAATTTCTTTCTCAGCTGAATTACATAATTTGTGGATGAAGTGAACGTAATAGATGTGATTGGTTTATATATTTTACAACATTGATTCAATGGCTCAGAATTATCATTTAAAAATGGATTCAATTGTCTTACATGAGCTGATATTTCTTATTGGAAACTTACATACTAAGTCTACTGATAGAATATGGTATACAAATGAGTACTCAAACCTACTGATAAATTCCCTCTCTAATGAACCTTTTGTAAAAGACACATCGATCTCTATCACACCTCCCATGTTCTCTAACCATAGTAAAATTGGGCCCAGGTAATCAAGGAATCGAGTATTTCCAGATGAAAGAGTGATGTTAGACTCACTAGGTCATTGGTGCCCTTGCTTCTTCTTTCACTAACTCCTTTCTATTGTGTAATTTGGAAATTTCTCTTACCTCCACCTTTCTTATAACTTCAAAAGAAAGAACTGATACAATAAATCATTGCTATTACACGTTGGTGGCTGAATGTTGTTAAGCCTCTCACAGAAATTTTGGTGATATTTACATTTTTAAAAATGAATAAATAAATAAAAGGCATCCAAGTTGGAGAGGAAAAAGTAAAACTGTCTGTACTTGCAGATGATATTTTCTTACATCCACATACAAAAAAATAAGAATTAATAAATGAGTTAATCAGGATTCAATTTCAATTGTATTTTCATACTCTAGCAATAAACAATCCAAAAGTGAAATTAAGGGAAAAAATCAATTTACAATAGTATCAAAAATAATACAATAGGAATAATTTTAGCAGAAACACAAGACTTCTGCACTGAAAACTACAAAACATATTGAAAGGAATTAAAAGAGACCTAAAGAAATGGAAAGATACCCTATGTTCATAGACTGGAAGGGTTAATATTCTCAACATTGTTAGTATGGCAATACTACAGATTCAGTGCAATTCCAAGTAAAATAGAAGCTGGCTTTCTACAGAAATTAATATGCTGATCCTAACTTTCATATGGAAATACAAGAGACTCAGAATAGCCAAAACAATCTTGAAAAAGAACAAAGTTGGAGGACTCACACTTCCTGATTTCAAAACTTACTATAAAGCTACAATAATGAATACTCTGTGGTACTGTCATAAGGGCAGATATATAAACCAAAGGAATTAAGAGTCCAGAAATATACCTTTATATTTATGGTCAGTTGATATTTTACATAGGTACCAAAACCATTCAATGGCGAAAGAACAGTCTTTTCTACAAATGATGTCTGGATAACTGGATATCCACATGCAAAGGAAATATGCTGGATTTCTTCCTTATAGCATACACAAAATTTAATTCAAAATAGACCATAGATATAAACATAAGACCTAAAACTATAAAACTCAACAGAAAACAGGAGTGACAAGACTCAAGCAAAAAGAAAAAATAGACAAATGGGATTACAACAAAATTAAGCTTCAAATTAAGCTTTAGGCTTCAAAAACATAATGAAGAAATTGAAGAGACAAGCCACAGAATGGGAGAATATGTTTTCAAATTATGTGTCTGATAAGGGACTTATATCTAGAACATTTTAAAAATTTACAACTCGACAATAAAAAGATAAATAATCCAATTTAATAAATGGGCAAAAAATCTAAACAAATATTTCCCTAAAGATACACAAATGATCAATAATCACATGAAAAGATGCTCAACATCATTAATCAATAGGGAAATGAAAATCAAAGTCACCTTGAGATATATTAACCACTAGGATGGCTATAATTAAAAAGATAATGAATACTGGCAAGAGTAAAGAGAAACTGGAACCCTCACACACTGCTGATGGGAATGTAAAATGGTGTGGAAAATTTGGAAAGTAATTTGGCAACTTCCTCAAAATATTAAACATAGAGTTATAGTATGACCTAGCCACTCCACTCCCGAGTATATATCCAAGATAAATTAAAGCATATGTCCATACAAAAATCTGTACTCAAATATTCCTAATAACATTATTCATAACAGCCAAAAAGTAGAAGCAACTCAAATGCCCATCATTTGATAAATGGATAAATAAAATGTATATATTCATCCAGTGGAATATTATTAAACAATATAAAGAAATAATATAATATATATGAGTTGTCAAAACATTATTCTGAGTAAAAGACCATATATTTCATGATTCCACTTATATTAAGTGTTCAAAATGGGCAAATCTATGAAGACAGAAAGTACATCAGTGGTTTGCAGCGGCTGGGGCTGGAGGGCTGGGAGAAGGTAGGAAATGGGCTGGGGTTTCTTTGTGGTACGATAAAAATTTTCTAAAAGTGATTGTGGTAAAGGTTGCACAACTCTGTGAACACAATACAAACCATTGTATTGTACACTTTAAATGTGTGAAGTGTATGGTATGTGAATTACATCTCAATAAAACTGTTTAAAGAAACAAATGGTATCATTCTAAAACCAAGGGAAGGTTTTCTAATAGTGCACTTGCATATATCCATGAGGGAAATTTGTTTTGGAGGCCAAAAGCTTACTGTAAGTCATTGATATCCCACTCCATGGTGAATCAAGAGTGGACTTGCAGTAATAGTTATGTATGGGTCCTTCTATGTGTTGAAAAGACACTTTAATATGTTCAAAATCAGACTTTTTTACTTCATGTAAGTAATTTCCACTCTGACTTTCTAAGACACCCTGAATGAGCATGGATGCCAGAGAGTAGCCCATTTCTATGGCCTTTTTACTTATTTTCTCCATTTGTGAGTTACTATACATTTTACATTTGTTCTCTCTGCCCTGCAGATAAAGAAGAGCAGGTCACAGATTTAGATACTCATTTACACATTCTTTCATGCATTCATTCAGTAAACAGCTATTGCATGTCTTTTCCATATATATAATATGCTCAGGGGATAATAAATGCTTTAAGATCATGAGAATGCAAGTTCCATAAGATCTGAGTTTTTCTGAATCTTGGTATCTTGAACAGTACCTTACTAGGTACTCAATAAATATTGATTAAATGAATAACAGCCAAAATACATTGATATCTAATACATAAAGCACTGTTCTAAGCAATTTCTTATTTTTAAATCTCACAGTAATCCTTTGGAAAAGGTACCATTACATCCCCACTTCACACCTAAGGAGACCATAGCATAGAAAGTTAAATGTCTTGGCCAGTATCATGCAGCTTGGCAAGTCTGGATTCTAACTAAGACAGTTTTACCCCAAGCATTCAAAGATGATGTAATCTGTTTAAGTATTCACAACATGGTTGATTATATAAGACATACATATACATGACACAACTAAGAGGATATAAAAACTGATAAATACGAAATTAGGGACTACTAGTCAGATACAATGCCTGTTGCAGGACTAAAAAGAGGAAAAAAGTGACTTGCACATAAAAAGAACAATAAATTTAGTATTCATAGGCCCACTGGAGACAAAGGATTCTCTATTAATTTGTTTTATTGAAAACCTGAATATTTGATTAGATAGAAGTTTCTTTTTCTCTACTTGAAAAATAATAGTTCCCCCAAAATTTCCCTTTTTCCCTAACCAAAGAATTTAGATCTCTCCTATGTCTTACCTTTTTAAAAGTATGCTGTTTTTCCACATTATTACAGTTCATAAAAGATAATAGAGCTAATAAAAATGTATATATATTTTGAATATGCCAATGAGTCATTTGCTAAAGAAATGCAATTTGTTGTCATTAAAGGTTAAAGTGTGTAAATATACATTTAAAGGAATAGCAACATCTCTTTTAAATATCTTGTGATAAAAATGATATTGAAAGCTGCTGAAGAAAATGTAGTGACTCCTTGATTTAAGGTTTTTTGTAGCTATAACCTTATAATAACAAACAATGGCCTTTCGGAACTATAGATTTGGGCGATTCCAATTTGATACCTATAGGTTCATAAAATCGTCAGACTGGAAGAGACCTTGAGAGGTCATTTAAGTATCCACTCTCAGGCTGCATCCTACTTAACTGTCCCTGACAAATGTGTGTCTATCTTAGTTTTAAAGCAATGCTGCAAAGGAAGTTCATATAAATTAATCACTCATACAACTTTAGAGAATAGAGAACTCTGAATCACATTCATCATTTCACCAATCAAATTATTATTGATTCCATCAGCACTTCCACTGCTTCAACTGCTTTTTGCTTGTAAATCAGTAGCATCTTAAGAATTCTCATCTACTTCTGAGAAATCACTAGCATTTTTACTAACCAGATTGAGAATCCACAGCAACTCGACCATTAGGGAAAGCACACTAGCATAAGTAAACTAGAATTCCTACTTCCAAAAGATATCTTAAAATTGAAATAAGTAACAGTCAAGGTAAATATGCATATATCTAAAATGCATTCTACTAAATGAATGCAAATAATGATAAAGATTTTCCCTACTTTAACTTCATATGATCTTTCCCTATGGCCTTGCTTCTATTGCACACATCATTCATTAGATTATGAAAACCATTAATGTCAAGAAGCAGAACAAAATGAATTCACTAAGGGGCTGCTATTAGCATATCAAGCAGCTATTTCTCACTAAATATTCCTGACAGCACTCATTATACATGATGGATAAGCTTTATAAGTAGTAGTAGTTTCTGAGGAAAATAAAATCTTTAAGCATACTACCACATGTAGCTGAATAACTAGCAATCATCTTTCAACAGTTTATATTTTCCCTTTTTAATGGGAAAGTGTTATAAAATTCACCGGTAGGTTAAATGCCCAAGTCAAAATTCATTTAGCAATTGCAAGTCTAATTTATGATCTGAATGTTGTAAGTGCTTTAGTTAAGAGACATTGGACCTAGTCAGTCAAATACCTTACCAACACGGGAAATGGCAGTAAACTGAGAAAAGTAGGTGGAAATCAGAATTTTGAAAGACATTGGTACTGGAAGGACTTCATAAAAGCAAGGAAACTCAGAACATTGACTTAAATGTAAAAATACTGTACTACTGGGGTTTTTTTTCAGTAGAGTTTTAAGAGAACAAAACAAATTTTATCATAATATAAATGTGAGGAAATAATTATTATGACAATATTGTTTGTTTTCCTACTTAAGTGAGAAAAAAGCATTATAAGCCACAAGTGTATAACCATGGAACACCAAGTCATTATATTCTCTAAGTCACATTTCACAAACTGCAGCACAGATCGAACAAGCCTATAGATATGCTGTTTGGTCTACACAGTGCATTTTTTAAATCAAATTAATTGTCAGCACTTGTGTTAGTCAGCCAAAGGGATGCTGATGCAAAGTACCAGAAATCTGTTGGCTTTTATAAAGGGTATTTATTTGGATAATAGCTTACAGTTACAAGGCCCTAAAGAGTCCAACTCAAGATACCATAAGAGGTACTTTCTCACCCAAGTCAGTTGCCACATGTTGAAGCAAGATGGCGGGTGGTCTCTGCCTGGTCTCTCCTTCCTTGTTTTTATTAAGGCTCTGTAGGCCCAGTTTCTTCTGATCTAGCTATAGGCTGACATAGGGTTCATCTCTCTTTTCCTAGGGCCGCAGGATCCAAGTTCTCTCCTCTTCCATGTCATGACAAAGTTCTTTCCTCCGGCACCTATGGAGCTCTTTTTCTTTTCTTGTGTATCTTCTTCTGTGTGTCTTTTGAGTGTCTGTTTATATAGCCCACCAAAGGGGCAGGGACTTAACCTGAGTTACACCCTACTGACTTGATCAAATCAAAGTCCTAATCTTAACATAATTTATTTTGAAGACATCTCAGCTGAGTCTAATACAATCAAAGGGTGGCATACCCAGAGAAATAGATTAGTTTACAAATATAACCCTTCTTTTTTGGAATTCATAAATAATATCAAACTGCTACAGCACTTAAAAAAAGAGATTTTAGATAAATTTCTACAAATATTTAGAAATTCTGGCTACTTTTTAAAATTTGGAGTAATTGGTGGGAGTATCAGCATTAATTCCCCCTTTTGCTACAAAGCCCTCTTCTCCATAATGGCCCTAGGAGATTTCACAGAGTGCCAACTGCCTCTTATTATTAGGCTTTATTATTGTTCTTGGGATATTAGAGAAACAGCTCTCTATGAAAATTGGGAAAACAAAAGATAGACCGAGAGGGCCTACCTAAGTCGCTGACTGAGGTTAACTTGTTAGCCCCATTTGAGTTTTAATAGGCTGTGGCTGTTTGAAGCTGTATGTATGTTCAGAAAGGCATGATCTTAAAGTTAATCTATTCCTGTGGGTGTCAAAGTAGGATCTTGTGATGAGCCTACTACAGTTAACGTGTGACCCACCTCATTCAGGATGGGTCTTAATCCTCTTACTGGAGTCCTTTATAAAAGGAATTGATACAGAGAGAAAGTTATGGAGCAAGAAGCTGAAAGCAAGGAAACCTGGAAGAGAAAGGAACAACCAGCAGATGCCGCCATGTGCCTTGCCATGTGACAGGAGCCCAGGATCTCTGGCAGCCGGTCTTCGGAAAAAAAGCATCACTTGATGATGCCTTGATTTGGACATTTTCACAGCCTCAAAACTGTAAGTTCATTAGCTAATACATTCCCATTGTTAAAAGCCAACCCATTTCAACCCATTTAGCCTAAGAAACTAAAACATAGGTTTAATCTAATCTTTTAGTATTTTAATTTCTTATTAATGATACGTTCCAGCAGTACCATGAAATTGATTTTCACTCATATCATATAATTACATATATGTGTGTGTATATATACACACACATTCACTGGGGTTGGGTTTGAGGATTGCAAAAAATAACTCTATGGACAACTTGTCAGCTAATGGTTGATAATCCTTTTTATAATTTCAATAATGTATATCTTGAAAAAGAATATTTAATGGTGCATCTTTTCCATATTTTCCATTAGAATAATAATAACCTTTAACTGTGATAATTACTTTCAGAATAATAACTTTATTTTTAAATGTTAAATATGAATTTATTACAGCATAAAATTATCTTTAGACTTAACTAGAGTAAACTTACATCAAAAGGAAAGTAAAATTGGTTTGAGAAAATGTAAACTTATTTTACATCCTCTTGGCCTATTCATTTTCCTTTTGGGGGGATTGTATTTCAGCTACCATAACGAAATAGAAGCTCCAAAGGACAACTACTTAAGCATTCAATAGTCAGTATTGTGTCATATACGTATATAAATGCATTACCATCACTAGTACATAAAACTTTCAAACCTTCCTTGTAATGTCTAGGTGACAAAAATGTCTAGTTGACAAGAATTCAGATTTGAGCTCAGAGAGGAAAAGTACATTCTGATAATGTACATTATCAAGTTGTATATAAACAACCCTGACCATGAAAGAGTAACAAGAATTATCAGGAGAGTGCAGAACAATAGAGTGTATGAAGCAAAATGGAATTATATTCAACTGACAAGGCTTTCACACTTTTAGCCCTAATATTACCATTCTAACATGACTGGAAATTTCTTACTATTTGTTTAATGTTTCACTGTCATAGATTATATATAAATCTGAATTCTGCTCTAGGCAGGCTAGTGAAAAATTCAATAAGGGAGACTTAGACTGAGTAGGAAAATAAAAATAAGAAAAACACTGATTGCCAGTTTTTCACTTTTGCCATTCCTCTTTCCCATCTCAAATTTGAAATCCAACAGCACCTGATTTTGTCTCACTTTAAGAGGTTGTAACATTTTCTCTCTGTGCAAAAAGACAGCTATCCTAAGGAAAGCCATGACCCAAGAAAACGTTGCTGATGAACAATGGACAGAATATCTTTTCAGGTAAGAAGAAAGATAATTATCAGGGCTTCCAGGTCCCATTTGGGGATATTTCTCCTGAGAATCTCTGGAAAAGAATGCTATTTTTGTAAAAGATTGTGGTATAGAATTCATTTTCTCTCTGATTGCTCTTTATTTCCATTACACTGAATTATTTGGGCTTAGATAAAATAGAGACAGAGAAGGAATGGCTGCCTGTAAACAAATCACAACCAACTTATTTGGCAACCAGCATCCTGTGGTCTGGGAACACAAAGAAATAAATAAGACATGGATATACCATTAAGAAATTCACACTTTAGTTCACAGATTCATGTGTAAACAATTAACTGAATAAAGGGAAAAATACTTAAAAAGTTGCAAATAACATGCTTTAAAAAAAATTGAAGGAACAAATAACACCATTTTGAGAATGTGAAGCAACATGGTTTCAAGAATAAAGAATAGAAAATCTGCACTCTCTTTTCTCTCTCCTGTCATTTCCCCCCAGAGAGAGTGGCAGGTTACCATGGAATGGTGTTGCTTCACATCAGGCCTTTTGCAAGTGGAAGGGGTTGCATATAGACTTAAGAAAAACATTTTATGAAAATGTAGTTTAGTTTATTTCATATGGTGTCATTTCATTGTGTATAAATAGACTACTCATTATTTGTGCATTACATTTCATCATTATAAATCATTCTTCATCATAGATTATATATATATATATATATATATATATATATATGTATGTATTTGTGTGTGTGTAAAATGAAATTCTGGAACAGCATTCAAATTTGGGTAATTCTGAAAAAGACGCTCTGGGAAACAAAAAAAGTACTGGAAGGACATTTGAATAATGGTAACGATGGTTATCCTGGGTAGGGTGTTTCTACATAATTTGTTAAACTTTCTATTTTGAAATAATTTGACTTATAAGAAGATTCATAAAGAACACAGAGAGTTCGTGTGTCCCCTTCATCCTGTTTCCCCCAATGATAACATCTTATACATCCAGGATACATTTTCAAAACTAGGAAACATTGGTACTATACCAATGAATGAAACTGAAACTATTTGGATGTCACCAGTTTTTAGTCATTCAATTGGTTTTTAGATCATTTTAATTTTCTTCTTTATATTTTCTAGGTTTTCCAGTTTCTTTTCCTAAAATATGCATGCATACATTAAAAAATAAAAACAAATCTATTTGCCAATTTTGTCTAAAATGTCTGGACTGTGTTTTCCAAAGTTATCTCATACATCAAGAATAATCATGTTTTAGGGACAATTATCTCCAGTTGGATCACTTTTATATTTCCTTCCATATCCCTGTATTAGTAAGGGTTCTCTAGGGAAACAGAACCAGCAAGAGATCTCTGTAAATATTATGAAATTTAAATTTTCTCATGTGACCATAAAGTTGCATAAGTCCAAATTCCATAGGGCAGGCTGCAAGCCAGGAACTCTGATGAAGGTCCTCCATGAGTTTCCCAGAAGAGAAGCTGGCTATCTGAAGTACAGATGGGAATTCTCTTTTCAGACTGCTGAAGTCACTTCTCCCTTTTTTTTTTTCTTTTTCCATAGTATCTTTTTTATAGTTTCGATTTTTTTATTTTTAAAGAAGCTTTAGTTTACATAAATGTTACATCAAAAATATAGGGGATTCTGGGAAGCAGATGTGGCTCAAGTGATTGAGCTCCCGCCTACCACATGGGAGGTCCCAGGTTCGGTTCCCAGTACCACCTAAAGAAGATGAGCAAGGCAGTAATCTGACACTACGGGCTGGCATGGTGAGCTGATGCAACAAGAGGCACAAGGAGGAAAAACATAATTAGAGACACAACAAAGCAGGGAGTATAGGTGGCCCAAGCAATTAGGCGCCTCCTTCCCACATGGAAGGTTCTGAGTTTGGTTCCTGGTGCCTCCTAATAAAAAAAGGAAGATGAGCACAAAATGAACAGACACAGCAAGTGCAAACAATGGCGGAGGGGAGAAATAAATAAAATAAATCTTAAAAAAAAAAATAGGGGATTCCCATACACCCCACCCCTCCCCCTCCCACACTTTTCCCCATTAATAACATCTTTCATTAGTGTGGTACCTCTGTTACAATTGATGAACATATATTGAAGCATTACTATGAACCATGTTTACACTTTGCCCCACACAATGTTATAGGGTTTGACGAAATGTATAATGGCCTGTATCCGTCATTTTAATGTCATGTGGGACAACTCCAATTTCCCCAAAATGCCCCCATTTACACCGTATTCTTCCCTCTCCCTCCCTCAGAACCTCTGGTGGCCACTGCCTTTATATCAACGATACAAGTTCTTCCATTGCTAGAAAAACAATAAGTCTATAACAGAATAATAATAAGTCTACTTTAGTCCATTGTTCATTCCCCAATCTTGAGGATTTGGGGATGGTGATGCATACTTTGTTTCTGATTGAGAGGGGGCTTAGGTCCCATGGGGCAGATGGATGGAACTGTCTTGCTTGCAGTTATAGATATTCTCTGTTTTTGGCCTTCAACTGACTGAATGAGACATCTCTCATTGCTGAAGGCAATCTCCTCAGTTGATTGTAAATGTAACCAGCCATGGCTAGCAACCCACTGATAATTCAAGTCTACAAAATATCCTCACAGTACAATTTGGCCAGTGCTTGCTTGCAAACAACTGAATACCATTACCTGGCCAAGTTGACACATGAACCATCACAATCCCCAAGCAAGTTTAACAGTAATTTCAAGATTTCCACAATGCTGGTCATTCTATCATCAATCTGCTTCATCTATTGAAACACTGTACTGTATAATAAAGCAATCCTATTGCTTAATATCTAAGCAGCTTAGGCTAACCACATTATTTATCCATTAAAATGAATAGCTCCACATTGTTTTTTATTTTTTTATATTTATGGTTAAATTTTGTGATCTTTGTTCATGGGAAATGTGTCTTATAAGAACAATAAACTGGAATTTGACATTTTGAAAAATTGCCTTTTACTTTGCGATTTTCTTCTTACATTTTCTTTCTTCAGAAACTTTCTCATGAAACAAAATACTTCATTATTCATTCATCAACAAGTGCTAGATGAATGACACATGAATGACAGTAGAGAAGTTAAAAATATGATTGAGGTGGTATTCCTACTGACAAAAGATAAAATGTGCACATAGATTACTGTAATGCAAGACAGAAAGTGTTAAGTGACATAAGAGAAAATCAGGTAGAGTTCAAAGGAAGGAGGAGTTACTTCCAGCTAGGGAAGAGTAAGCCCAGTGGGAGGTTATATTGCATTAGTGGGTAAAAGCCCACTCTCTTATACTGGATTTCAGTGCTCTGTTCCTTATTAGCCATTTTAACTAGCTTTCTCTCTGGGCCTCGCTTTTCAAATCTGTAAAATGTAAATGAAATTAGTATCTACAACTGGGGGTTACTGTGTGGGTGAAAGGAAATATTGCTTGTAAAACGAAACAGTACTTGGCACAGAGATAACCAATCTATAAATGCTAGCCCTAGTAATATATCATTCTTCATCATTTTACCTAGCTCAACATCATTATACATAACATTGATAGAAAAAAATGACATTGAGACTGTGTGTTAGAATTAGAAGAACATTCTAGACAAGCACCATATCTCCAATTTCCTGAACAAATCTATGTAAAATTTTTCAATCCCTTTTTATAAGATGCACAATGTATAAACAAGAAATAAAACTAAAATTCATTTTTAGTTATTAGATCTGCAATCTTCTCTTTTTTCTTGCTTTTAAAGCTTTTGTAAAAAGGACTTCAAACTACGTTTACATTCTCCCACTCTTCTTGAGTATTTTTCATTTGGTAGTTTTTGGGCTAGGTTTGGTTCAAAGAATTAAATATATAGGCTATCTTGGTTGGTTTATACCAGGGAGACAGGAGTCTGGGGAGAAAGAAAAAAAAGATTCCAGAGACCTTTTTTGGTTATTCGTGAATCTGATGAGTTGAAAAACTGGTATTTTCCACCTCTTCAACCTCCCTGAAACTGATATACATATGCACAAGCCCACAACCAGGGTGGGATCACAGGGTACCATATGGCAAAAACTGCCTGATGCTTTGCTGTCTGTGTCTTCTAGAGTAGCATCCACTGGAGATTAGAAATTGTACTCTCCAGGACTGCATAAAGGGTGACTCACATGAATACATGTCAATTTTCTGCTCTGTCCCTTCTTTTCAGGACTTGAATAGTATTTTTTGAGAGAAAGGAAAAAGGAATTTATCTGAGACTATGTTCCAGTGATGATGTGTGCTGGCTCTTTTCAAACAATTTCAAATGAACACAGTTCTCATCCTCATCGCAGAGCCCTGTAAGCTCTGCTCCCAGAAAAAAGTCCAATAAAGTTGCTTTTAAAAAGTTACTTTCAGAAAGTGTTGAGAAAAAAATAGAAAATGGTATTATTGAGAGTGTAGTTTTGGGGTGAAAAGAGAATGTCTACAAACGTTGCATGGAACAAAAGTTTTAAAAAAAGGTCATTTGCTAAATACTGGATTTTCCATGCCTTAATGAAGTTAAAAGGCAACTTAATGGGCTCTTTCCACCTGAGCAATTTCAAATTTCCTCAAAACTCTGTAACAGTTTTAGAAGCACATGTTTCAGAATCCATTGCAAGTTTATTGAGTAATTTAATAATAAAAAGGAAACATGGAAAATAAATCAATGTGAAGAATTTAGCCTAAAAATATTATCTCAACAGCATTATATCTACAACATAACCACTCATATGTGGTGGCTTGTTAGCAGCTGAGGTCATAAATCTTAGCACCCAGGATATTCAGAGGAGATGATATACTGGTGGTAGCTATCTATATACAAATATATGGTCTCTTTAATCTAATCACTCTTTGGAGCTGATGACTTGAAATTATTATCTGTAGACAATTCACTTATACATAACTTTCACTCTGCCTTAGATAATAATTCAACTCTTTATCAGAGACAGTGTTTCAGCACTGATTGCCCTTACTCAGTTTACAGATACAAAACCCAAATGATTTTCCTCCCTTTGCAAAACTGTGTGCCCACCTCTGGCACCACTAATTGCCACCTGAAATCTAAACCCTCCCCCCTGTTCTCAAGGCAACACTGAGCCATGGCAGGAGAAATAGACCAATTCTAGCACCGAATTCGAAGGTGCACTTTCATGAGGTCATGCATACTGCTTTGTGGACTCAAGGAAGCTGCCTCAGATCTGCCAACAGGGCTCCTGCCTTGCCCTCCAGTGTCAATTTCCTTTCCTTTCCTTCTGGACTATCTCAATTCATATCAGTAGACTTCAGTTCTCCTCCTTATCCCTATTGCTGTTTCAGTAATTTGGGTGGTTGCCACCTATAGAAACAAAGTAGAGAAGGGCAGAGCACTGTATCTGTGACAGCAGACACAGCCAGGCCAGAATTCAGCTAGCACCAACTATGTGAATGTAAGCAGATTTCTAAATCTCTCTGAGCTTCGTTTCCTCAGGGAGCTGTTGTTCTGATTAAATTTAATGACACAATGTGTTTTTATGTACCAGTCAAGGTACTAAAATATACCACACATCCCCAGTATATTAGCTTCTTCTCTCCACCTCTGTTTTAAGACAACAACCTCTCTGAGATATGGGACCCTGCCCTTCATTCCCACCTGGATGGCGAGAAACCTGCTACATCTGTTAAAATACGTCTTCCTCAGGCTGGTCCCACCCATCTCTTGCCATTCCTAATTAAGAAAGAACTCAAAGAGCATCTAATCCCTGAACATAGTGTTTCTCCAACAGCCTGTGTCTTGCCTCCAAGATCTAGCAATGGAGTGAGTTTTTCTAACATCTCCCACCCTATCAGGTATCTCTGACCTGTCAGCTAAGTCTTTCCTTGCCTGTGTCACTATAAATGACCAGACAGGCTGCTTTAAATCACGAGATTAAGAAAACACTCATTCTTTATTTGCTCAAGTGTGCTCATGATAGCCAAGTTTGCCTATCAGTGACTATCTTGCTTTAAGCACATCTACTTATTGTGTTTCAATAAACATTTTTTATTTGTAGTGAATTACATGTTTCTACCTTAATTGCAGTCCCCCCCAAAAAAAAGATGTTTGCTTGTCACAAATATGTTTGAATTTTTAGAGTCTTATATTCTATAACAAGAAATATACTTTAAAAATATATATGTGGTAGGAACTCTCTTTGCATTAGAATGCTTCAATGGTGGCCTTGAGAAAGATGTGTACATAAAAGCATGTGATATATTCGGCAGTAATTTTCTCCATCTTGAAATAGCAGCATAAATTATAGTTTCAACCAGTATATGTGTAATATATACATGATTCAATAAACACCCAAGTGTATTTTCTAGTGTTTTTGAGGTCAAAGAATGTGACACGCAACCAAAGAGGCCTCAAAACTTCTCTTCAGTTTTAGTAGAATCTGGTCAAGTCTGATTTCATCTGGATCTTTATTTAAAGACTTCTCTCTCAAGCCTATCCCTGTAGGGCAGACTCATGCAGCTCCTCAGGAATCAGTGGATGAGCCCCAACCTCCTCTAGGGTGCCATTATAATCCTTTTTAGCTCCATAGCAACTCGCTCCTGTGAGCCTAAGATACCAGATAACTATCATTTACTGAGCTATTAAAATAAAGGCTTTCAGACTTCCTCAGGTGCAGAATTGGAAAGAAGCCTAGAAGCCTGGAAGGCTTACCTGTCTGGCCAAGTCCTGCGATCTATCAATTAAAGGCAGAGTGGTTTATGGCACCAGTGCTCAACGGAATCTAATTTCCTATTCTAGCTTCCTAGTGTTATAGTCTATATCTTCTGGTTTCTTGCTATTAGGCCTATTTGTTACCGGTTTCCATTTCTTCCTCTTGAGTAGTACTATAATTAATGGATGCTATTGTTTCTCAGGCTCTCTTGGTTGCCATTTAATCATTTTTACTGTGTATACCAAAGATAAGAAAGTGTTAGAAATGTCATTAAATCGCTGCAACTTTACACTATTGTGGACAGCCATAAGCAGGTTATGCTGCATAATAATCACAGGTGGTAATAATTATTATGGTAACTAGAGGGAACAAGCAAAAGAAATGTCTTTTGAATTAATTTTGTAGGCTTCATATATAGAAGGATATTCAGGAACTTTCAAGATTTAAAGAAAACGTCTCTAACATATCTGAACAATTATTACTTATTACTTCTCCATAAAGTCTCATCCATCTACACAGTTTCACTGGGCTATGTTAAGTCTGACCATAAAATCTTTCAGCTGCCTGGACAGCAAAGCATATGTGGCCAGATCTCAATGGGATGTCTATATAACAAAAAAAGTTATTACATAAAACAAATGGACAGTAAACAAAGCCCCTTTTATAATCAAATTAGTGAAATCAGTATGTTTTCAATGGAGATCCTTGAGCAACTATAGTTACCTCTTGTTCCAAATAAACATTTAAAAATGCATAGAACCTTCCAAACAAACAAACAAAAAAATAGAAGATAATTGACCAATGACTTTCACTGGCATAGTTAAATGATTTCCATCAAACAAACAAAGGAAGGTAGTAAAACATTTTTACTAATTAATCCTTTTAAAAATCACATTACAGTCATAATTAAGAAGAGCATCTAAAGCATGTGAGAAAAATCCCAGTCTCTTGTTAAATATTTCCTGCTGAATAGAATTTCACAATAAATCATGTTGGACTATCTCTGAGTTAAGACATAATAATGAGTTTCAGCTAGAGAGGAAGATAGGTCTAAAGGTACTAACAGTAGAGAGTTTAGCTCTCTATTCAGCTTCCTTTTATTTTAATGACTTCAGATTTTAATTACATATTATAATTCTGAAAAATGTACTTGGTAAAATATAATAAATGAAGAAAGTTGGAGATGTCAATTAAAGATCTTCTTTACACCAATCATGAAGGGTATTTTTAAAAGTAAACACTAGAGAATAAAATGCTTTTGCAGTATCCTACTATGCTTACTTTGAAAGGAAAATATATCAAAGCATTTACACAATAGTTCACAATCCAGAGGTAAGAATAATCTTAGGAAATAATCTTAGGGAACAGAATTATCCTAGAGTCAAGAAATCTAGATTTTGAATCCATTTACCCCACAAGTCATTTTCGCCTCACCTCCATCGCCTCGTTCACATATAAAATAAAAAAGCAAAAACATCTTCTTCAAGAAATGGCAAAAGAGAAACGCACAAAAAATAACACAAATTACCCCCACACAAATAAACTACTGTTAGTACTGGAGACAGATTCCATCTAGAAAAAAGATGTCTACAGAATATGGAAGGAAGATTATGACTGTGAATAGGG
Source organism: Cabassous unicinctus (assembly GCA_029593785.1). NCBI lineage: Eukaryota > Metazoa > Chordata > Mammalia > Cingulata > Chlamyphoridae > Cabassous > Cabassous unicinctus. The sequence continues at coordinate 68,615 of JAQZBX010001252.1, read as the reverse complement.
TGGGAACGGAGGTAAAAGAATGCCTTTCTTTTGTTGGGAGGAGGAGTGAGGAAATAAGAATGTTTTATTTGGCTGCCAATGCAATATACAGAAATGGATTGGCTTTACAACAGGGGTTTATTAGGTTAAAAGCTTATAGTTCTGAGGCTGAGAAAAATGTCCAAATCAAGGCAATATACGAAGCTCTCTCCCCGAAGAGATGGTGGCTCTGCCAGTCCCTGCCTTCTCTTCCAGGCTGTGATGTCTTCAGCTTCTGGCTGTTCTGTCTGTGGCTTTCTCTTAGCTTCCAGGGTCCATTCTCCGTGCCTCTGTGCTCCACTGATTCCAGCTACCAGCCTCAAGGACCCTCTTTTTCAGCCTCGGGGGGTCTCTGTCTCTGCAGCTTTTTTCTGTATCTGTGCCCTTTTATTCCTCTGTTCATAAAGGACTCCAATAAGAGGATTAAGACTGACCCTGTGTCACACAATGCAATTAAAGGCCCTTAACTGAGGTAATTTAATCAAAAGATTCCACCTAAATGGGTTTACATGCACAGGAATGGATTAGCTTTAAGAACAGGATTTTCTGGGGCCCAAAAGCTTCAAACTGCCACAAGGAAGTATAGAGAAAAGAGGAATTATATAAATACCTCCAGTCCCTACTTCCAACTAACAACCACCAGAATAGATATTTGAGATGAGGTGCACAATTTGGTAGAAGCTCCTATAGAATTTTGGGAAATCTGAGAATATGGGTTCACCAGACATTAACTGAGAAGCAACTGGCCTCTCAAAGACCAAAGCCACATCCAGTATCGTGTGCATGGGGAGGTAACAGAGTCACAAAACTGAAAGATGTACTAAAGGGCAGCCTAACAGAGCTACCCTAAATGTGGGATAAAGCATGAAATGTATTATTTTGCTGTTCCGCTATTATTAGTGAAGTTGAGCAACTTTTCAAAATGTTTATCGGTTAACTGATGTTCTCTTCTGTGAATTTTCTATTTATATCTTTTGCCTACTTTTAAGATATCAATTTGGATGATTTTTTATGCTAATTCTGCCTCTATTGCAACTATCTTCCCCAATTTGTTTAATGTCTATGAACTAGGTTTATGCTATATATATGTATGTGTGTGTATATATATATAATTAGAGAAGTTGTGAGCTTACAAAATAATCATGCATAAAATACAGGATTCCAATGTTACCACACCACCACCACCTTGCACTGGTGTGGAACATTCCTTACCATTGATGATAGCACTTTTTAAAATAATTGAACTATTTTTATTCCTCTAATAATATATATTTTTAAACAGTATTTACCTTTGTTACAATTGGTGAAAGATTATTAATGTTATTTAATTATTAACTATTATTAGTCCTATCTATTATCCATTATTTACATTATGTGTATTTTCCCACATACCACCCTATTACTACCACCTTACATTAATATTGTACATTTGTTATAATTCATGAAAGAACATTCTTATACTTGTACCATTAACTAAAGGCCTTTGTCTACAATAGGGTTCACCATGTTGTACAGTCCTAAGTTTTATCCTTCAATTTTTATCCTGGTAATATATACATCCTAAATTTTCCTCTTTTATTACAAAAGATCTTTATTTTGACATGTCACTTTTACAATTATTTTCCATATGATTTTTCTTTGTATGCCTTGTTTTGGAAATCTACCTCTACCTAGAATTCATCAAAACATTTTTTCATGTTTTCTAAAATGTTTTAAGATATTTTTCACATTAAGATCTATATTAGTCAGCCAAAGGGGCGCTAATGCAATATACCAGAGACTTGCTGATCTTTATAAAGGTATTTATTTGGGGTAGAAGTCCACAGTTACCAGGCCGTAAAGCGTAAGTTTCTTCTCTCACCAAAGTCCGTTGCCATGTGTCGGAGCAAGACAGCTGCCGACGTTTGCCACGGTTCAGGCTTCTTGGGTTCCTCACTTCCCGGGGCTGCGTTTCTCTCTGGGCTTAGCTCCTCTGTTTCCTCCACAAGGTCAGCTGTAGACTATGAGGCTCTCTAGGCTTTGCGTCTCTCCACAAGGCCAGCTGTGAACTCTCAGGCAAATGGCTCGTCTCTATCCCAGGGCCTTCTCTCCAACATCAAAACTCCAACATCAAAAACTGCTTCAACTCTGTTCTTGCCATGCCTTTTATATTCGATTCCCCACCCACTAAGGGTGGGGCTCAACACCCTACTGACGTTGCCCAGTCAATGCCCTAATCATAACTTAAGCATGCCCACATTAGCATACCAGTTTACAAGCATAATCCAATATATATATTTTTAGAATGCATAATTACATCAAACTGCCAAACAGCTACAAGATCCTTAAATCATCTGGAGTTTATTTTTTTATGTATGGAGTGAGATTAGAATCTAATTTTAATTTTACCATATGGAAAACTAATTGACTCAATACCATTTATTGAGTGGCTTATCTTTTACTCACTTCATCCATCAGATGAGTGCTTTCATTATTTCTATTAAAATTATCATATGACTCACCCACTTTTAATCTTTTTAATATTGAATAACATTTATATAGCTTTATTAATGTTGAAATACATTTTCTTTCCTGATATAAATGTTATTTATATTTATTTATTCATGATTAATAAATATAAGTGGGGTTTTTTTGGTAATTGCTGGATTCAATTGCATAATATTTAGTTAGAATTTTGTGTCAATATTCATGAGTAAGATTGGTCTATTATTTCCCTTTCTTGAACTGTTTTTACCATAGAAAAGCTAAGAAGTTAACTAAAAGGTTTTAAAAAGTGGGTGCTTTAACATATTTCAAAATTAAAAATTTCAAAAGAATGGCATTTTATTCTACATTTCATTAAGTATATGGAGACTCACTATTATCTAAGTCATGGTTAATGAAATATTCAACAAAGAAAAGTGAATAGTGTCACTGATGTGATAAAATATAAAATGTTATGTTTAATATACATTATTTATTATAATTGACATTTTTAAAAATTTACAGTGTTATTTAAAATAATGTTTGTTTTTGCAGTCATAGTAACCAATCTATAGTATTATCTTTTTGCTATTCATATTAAACAAAAATACATTTCAACAAAATTTGTTTTTAACATGGTTAGCAATAATAATGCCACCAATGATTTATCTGCATTTTAAACTTATTTTAACTGTATATTCTGAAAAAAAAAAAATCGGTGTAAGAGAAGAAGTTATTTGTGCTCCTGACATCTATATCACTTAATGTTTTCAATGGTGTAGTGGTTTGGAGAGATGTATCCCAGAAAAACATGTTCTTAAATTTAATCTATCCCTGTGGGTGTGAGCCCATTGTAAGTATGTCCTTTTGAGGAAGTTTCTTCTGTTAAAGTGTGCCCCAATTCAATCAGATTAAGTCTTAATCTTATTATTGGGGTATTTTATAAATGGAATGAAATTCAGACTGCTAGAGAGAAAGGAAGCTACAGGAAGCAAAGGTCAATGGAATCTGGAACCCAGAAGAAACGGGAGAGGCCAAGAGAGGCCACCATGTGCACTGCCATATGATGGAGTACCTAGAACCAAGTATCACCAGCAGCCAGCCCCAGAATGTCAGTATTCAGGAAGAAAGCATCACTTTGATTGGATTTTTTCCTAGCCTCAAAACCATAAACTAATAAATTCCCATTGTTTAAGCCAAGTCATTGCATGTTATTTACTTGATCAGCCAAGAAAACAAAAACAAGTAGCAAACGTGTATTAACAAAAGAAACATACACAAAGCAGTGAGATGCAAAGGGGGTGAAGCTTACAGAGTATCAGGATATGGGTATGGAGGTATTGAGTATGGGAGCATTAGTTAATAACTAGGTCCCAGTCTGACTCATTGTGGCTATATAGCTTCAGCAAGTTACTTAACCTAAATACCATCCTGCCCAGGCTTTCAGGAGACAGACAGCAAAGCTTGTTCTGGATCATTCCTTCTGTCTCTTTGTCATCACTCAATAATGATATATATAATTTCCGTAGAATTACAGAAAGTAGAACTTGGAAGGCCCTTGCAACTTCATCTAGCACAAAATGTGCAATGCAAATGGGATACACCTAAAATTAACAGGAAGCTATATGTATAGACTATTGTTAGACTTCTTTAGAAGACTTCATAGTATCCTGTATAGCTGAATATGATTGAAAGATCAAAGAACAGTAGACAAAAGAACACCACTGAGCCAATGTATTCTGAAGTGTGGCACTTTTATCACAGGAAGGAATTATCCAATTAGTTGATCAGCCCATATGTTTTCTGCAGCATTTTGTAATCCTAGAAAATGTCACAGATCTGAAAGATGTAAGAAACATTCTCTTCAAAAATACTTCACTAGAAAGGCTGCTTTGGGGGTTATGGCATCTTTCAGGGCTTTTGTAAAAGCAGCACTTTGGTCAGTTCTTCTGCATTGATTATTGGATATCTATTAACACTGTACTACCAGAATCTTGAAGTAGTTTTAGATCACCAATCAACTGAATGGGTTTAAGGTAGAAAGAAGGCAGATAGGGGTAAGCCACAAGAAAATAAGCATGAAGGTTTTTTTTTTTTTTATATTATTCACCGATCATTCTAGAGTTTTTGAACTGAACCTGAGGGAAGAGTAAGATTAGATCCTTTAAAGGGCATTTCACAACAATCTGATCAGCAATATAATATGTAGTGATACCAAAGTGATAGGCTTCATATCATATTTTTCTGATGTTAAATGCTTCAGATGAATGTAACATAGTCAAAGAAAACATCAAGTGCAAAAAAAAATATGTAAAGTGAAATAGATAGCATAAGTGTATCAGTAAAAGGTCAAGTTGTGGTCATCTGACCAGATGAGGCCAATAACCCAGCGGATGTGATGAAGTGATATACAGACAATATCACACTTGTGATATACTTCACTGTGCAAGGCTGATGGCCCTTATCTGATGGGTTACTGGCCTTCAGCAACAAGTGTCTGTCAGTAGTGTTTACTCCTCTAGAAAAAGTCCTGGAATGAGTGGAGAACCAGACCCAATCAACCAAGACTTACATCATAAATGTGCAAGTGTCCCTGCAGAGTCTCTTATTGATTTAATGTGACTGCTGGAGCTCAGTAGAGTGAATACCACATAGAAAAGAAAATCTTATTCCTATGACTGAAATGCATAGGCACAGTTTCCTTACAAGTTATATAACACTTCTGCAGACCACATCTGTGGACAAAGAAGTCTATCCAGAGTCATGAAAGGAATAGTTATTTAATCTGAATTTGCATTCTTTCTTCTCTGTGGGTGTCAGCAAATAGTATTAGTCAAGGAAAAAGAGAGTAAGTAACTTAGGGAGACACAAAAGAGAGGGGGGGAGGGAGGGAGGGAGGGAGGAATGAAAGAAGGAAGGGCCAAACAGCTCATCCACATGTATTTGAATACATTAGGGTTAGTTAGGCACTGAAAGAGATTCCAAATACAAGCCAAGAAAATAGAAAACAAATGAAAGCAAGTTTCTGAAACAAAGATTATAAGGTATAGAATTTTGAAACCCAAAGTAATTAGTTGCTGTGATTTTTTTTAAAGTACTGGTGACTTCAATAAGGAATGGACCTGAGATTGGACAAAATAAAGTAGAGAGATCCTGTGTGGAACTCTCAGGAAAATGGGTCTAAAAGGTAGACTAAAGCTAGATTTCAGAAGACTATTGGGAAATTATTCTGCATCAGAATGATATGTGCATCTATATAGTCTGAGTCCTTTCATATGTTTCTATCACTCATCCTTTTTAAGAGCAAATTAAATCCAATCTGATTCCTCAATCTTATTTAAGTTCTATGATATGAGGAGGCTGTGCTACATGGTATTGGGAATAAGACAGAATCCCAGCTTTCGAGAATATTAGAGTCTATTAATGGGATAAAATATATAACTAATAGCTCATTGTATTTAATCACAAATATCCATATAATATATATATATGTAGTTATATAGAAACATTCATATATTCATGTATAGTCTATTTATATGTATTCTACATTAAATATGGATATATATATATATATATATATATATATATATATCAATGTACTATACACATATGCTTAAAAAGCAGATGCAAATAACCTGATAAGATGATCTAAAAAAAGGACAGATCGCCAGACTTTAAGGGGAGGGGGTGTGGCAGTTTGATATTATTTATGAATCCCAAAAAGAGAAAGATTGTTTGTAAATTAATCTATTCTGCTGGGTATGATAGCCTTTGATTTCATGAGATTCAGCTGAGATGTCTTTAATTAAATTACCTTTAAGATCAGGGCTTTGATTCGACCACATCAGTAAATTGTGGCTTAGGTTGAGTCCCCACCCCCTTGGTGGGCCAATATAAATGGACACTCACTCAAGAAGACAGGAAGAGAGAGAGCTCTGTCATATTTGATCCTGGGACCCCAGGGAGAGATAAGCCATTCGCCTGATAGCTTACAGCTCACTTTGGGAAGAGAACAGAACAACTGAGACTGATATAGAAGGCCTGGAAAGAAAGGAGCCCTACACCAGGAGAGAGGGGAAGCCTTGAGAGACAAGCCCAATGCCAGCCTAAAGCTGAGATTGGGAAGAAGTTGGGTCTATGGAGCTTCAAGAGGAAGAGGAGGCCCAGGAAGGAGAGAACAGGCAGAGATCAGCAACCATCTTGCTTCAACACATAGCAACTGCCTTTGGTGAGAAAGTAAACTTGAGTTGGACTTTTTGGGCCTTGTAACTGTAAGCTTTTACCCCAAAGAAATACCCTTTATAAAAGTCAACAGATTTCTGGTACTTTTTATCAGCACCACTTTGGCTGACTAATACAGGGGGCATGCTAAAGAAAGACTTCTTGGGAGTGGTATTACAGAACAGTTGTCAAAGAAAGTTGGGATTTTAACAAAACAGTCCTTCAGCCTCTTCTCTTGTGAACCTACAGCAGCTCTGTTGGTGATCTCATCCAGTATCACAGCTTTCAATAACATCTATATGGTGAAAAAAATCTAAAGTTGATAACGCTAGTCCATACTAATCTCTAGAATTCTAGATTCTATATCTAGCTGTCTACTTGGTATCCCTACTAAAATATCTAACAGGTATACAAAATTAATGTGACCAAAATAAAAATAATCTTTTTCCCCAATTATATTCCTCCAGCAGACTTCCCATCTCAGTATAAGACCACTCCACCTTTCTAGTTGGTCATACATAAAACTTTTAGATTATGCTTGACTTGTCTTTATGCCAAACCTTGGCAGCATGGTTGTCTCTCTCTTCAAAATATGCCCAGAATCAGACACCCTCACCATCTCCACGGCCACAACCATTCTTCAAGCCATCAGCGTCTCTCAGATGGATTATTTCAATAATATTCTAACCTAAATGGTCCTCCTGGTACTTCAATTGCCCACCCCACAGTTTATTCTAAACACAGCAGCCAGAATATCCTTGTAAAATTAAATCTGATCATGACTTTCCTCTGCTCAAAACTCTTCAATGGCTTCCAATCTTGGGGGAGTAAATTTGAAGTTTTACAGACTGCCCCCCACCTGTTTGCCTACATGATCTCATCCCCTCTTCTTCCCTTGCTCCTCCTGATCCAACCACATTGGCCGTTGCGCTATTCCTCACACAGGCCAGGTTACCCCCTCCTCAGAGCCATTGTGTTTGCTCTTCCTTATGTCAGGAATATTCTTCCCAGATGTTCATATGGCCAGCTCCTACATCTACCTCAGGAATTTTAAAGGTCAACTTCTCAGTGAGGCAATTTGCAATTTCAGCCCTACCCACCACTACCAGCACTGCTTAAGTCTCTTCTGTGTCCTGTAGCAATGATCATGCTTTTACATTAAATAATTTTTTACAAATTAGTTCCTTATTTGAGCTCTTCACATGTTTGTGAGCTTCATGAAGGTGGGAAATTTGGGGGTTTTGTTCACTATTAAATCTCCAGCATCTAAAAGAATGCTGAGTGCAGGCATCTGTTTATCAATAAGTATAATATTACAAGTAGAATTGTTACTGGTCTGAGCAAAAGCAATTAAAGTCTTTTTAAAGAAAGGCAATAATCTGGCTTGATAAAACCATAGGGTATGTAATAGAGATATATGATGATAACTGTAGTTAAGTTTATAAAAAGACCATGTTTCTTTAATGATATCACAGGCCTATGGAATGTCAACAATATTTACAACTTGAGATTACATATCAATTCAAATAAAGGAAATTCCATAGCCAGAGGTTTAAAACCTGAAAAAAATCACTGTTGATCCAAACAAGTCAAACAAAGGCTGTGGGACTAAGAAATAGAAAATGAAAAGTGATACACACTAACACTATATTCTAAATATCAAGAGGAAACATTCTTCTTGAATTTTAAAATACACATATCTATATATCTATATATCTATATCTATATCATATGTATATCTATCTCTCTATATATGAGTATGCTTATAAATGGAAGTAATAGACAGGGAGGGAAAATATTATTGTGTCAGGAAAATTTTTAGGTAAAACCTAAGAGCTCAAAAATAATTCCAGAGCTAAATTCTGTCAACTTTCTCCAAGTGTTAAGAATCAACAAAAAACCTTACTATCACTTGGAGACATATTACTTATACATCAACCTTAACTTGATTTCATAGATCTCTTTGAAGTTTCTAATTTTTTGTAGAGTAAATTACAATTATAACCTGAAAGTAAAACATGATAGCAAAGGAACTAATTTGACCGTCACATACATAGGATAAACAAGGGTAAGAAAAATGAAGTTAGAGTTAGTAAAATTACAAAAGAAGGCTGTTTGGGGGTTTGTTTTTAATTTGAGTAAAGCATTAGTTAATAAGAATGCCATTAAAAGTCCAAAATGTTAATTTAATGAAAACCTCCAATTACATTCTGTTAGATTTTTCCATTAAAGATATTGACTTTTAGTGGTGCTCCTAATTAGGCAGTAAAAGAATATCAAAGAAATTAAAATAAAGGGTACTTTTAAACCAGTAGAAGTAGGGTATATAAAATACCAAAACCAAGAGTGAAAATTTACCAAAAAAAATGTTACAGTAAACTTCCCAGGAAGTCAGAAATCTGTGAAAGACATAAATATGAAAAATTATCCAAAGTTCATATCATAATTTTGACCCATGCATATGCATTAATTAACATAACCAGTGATTTAGAATTGCATTCTTCAATGGAGTATTTTATCCACCAAACTGTTTAAAATATCCCAGATACATCTTAAATGATACAAATTGGACATAGATAGAAACCATAGAGGAGACCACAAAGTTTTACCAAGGAACCTAGGTGTTTGGTCCTGGGTGGTAAATATATTAGAACCAGCTTATTGGAGAAAAAAGTCTTGATTTCCATTCATCTATTTCAGTGTTATAAATATGACCACCAGGTTCCCAATCTCAAGCTACTGCCCTGACAGCCAAAGAACCAGGACGAGCTGTGCAGTATTGGCTTTCGCCAGCCAGTGTGAGGCAGCTCCACCAGCTACTGAAACACCCTTGGTGAAAAGAGCTTTGACTCCACACCAGATCACAGTAATATTCCACAAATTGGTACATTTCTAACATAAAACAGTTTTCCAAATCATAGCAGTCATTCTAAAAATCTAATTTTAATCATGCAAAATATACAATTGTCACTTTATTGCATCTCTTTTTAAATGATTTTAATTATTGGGAAGACCTATTTGCAGATGTTTTTTTCAGATTTTGTATTTGGTTTACTTTTAATGGTTAATATATGCACATGGGATAAGAATTTCTCATTGATGAATAATTAAATAGTGCTGCAGTGAATATCCTTATCTGTTCGTGTTGCTTATGGGCTGCATATGATACTTTAAATGCTTCATGAAATGTGTGCTAGACACATCATGGTCCTTACTGCCCACAGCCCATAGCTTTTAAAGCCAGATTACTACCTGATATGTGTTCTCTTTCTCAGTCCAGGGAAATTGAAGTATATGAGCTTCTGACTTACAGTAACTGATCTATTAGTTACTTGTTCCATGACATGGCACAAAAACATAAGCTGAGCCAATTATTTTTTCTCTTTCAGAATTTTTTAAAAACTTTTAATCCTCTCATTAAATTCTCCATCTTTTTTTTTATCAATTCTCTCAAATATTTTTCTTATTTTCTTTAATATATTATTGTCATTTTGAAGACCTTGTCTGATCACTTCAATATCTGGGTGATCTATGGTTGTTTCCGTTATCTGTTTGCTTTTATCTCTTTTGTTTTTTGATTGGATGCTGAGAAATGAAGAGGCTATGATGATGTTATCTTTGTCCAGAGATGGTCCACCCTTTCCTTCAACAGGCAGATGAGAAGAAAGCTGATCACCTTCTTCAAGCAGGGGACTGAGCTGAGCTGAGACTTCACAGCAGGTATGGTAAGGTGCATCACCTCTGCTTTGCTGCTGCTCCAAGGGGTGTATCCCTTCAGGGGTTTTAAGTGAAAACCAAGGACCACCAATGGACCTGTATTCTTGGGTTCTTACCACTGCAAGACTGCTAAAGCCTCTGCTTTGCTTCTTATTTTCTCAGAATAATGTTGGACTCTGTCTTTTGCTCTCTCTTATGACATGGAATTCTGACCTCTTAAATTTCAAATATTTGTACTTCTATCCCCATGAGAAGATCACAAGTTCTCCATCTCTGGATAATATTAATTTTTACTCTAAGTAGAAATTTTTAAAAATGCCCTCAGGGGAAAAATAATGGTTATGGAATATCCTCTCACCTTTCTGCTCAGAATCTGCTTTATCATGATTTTATCCCTTTAAGATATGATTGCCTCAAAGATTGTCATTGTCTTCAAGCATTTATTTTCCATCTAGCACTCCAGGTTCTTCTCAATGGGAGCACTTGTCTACCATAAACTCCTGGAAGCATACCTGGAAGCTGAAATTTCTTTCTTGGGAATGTAAACTAAAAAAAAAAAACAAACCAAAAGCAAGCAAGCAAGAAAAGAATGAAATCAATTAGCAGTGGATACTATGACTGAAAAGCACATAGAAAGGAGAAATATAACAAAGTCAAGATCAATATGCTAAGCCAAAATTATAAGAAAACAGAAATAAGACAGTAAAATAATAAAATGATATAAAACCTAGAAGCAGCAAACATTGAATCTAGTTCACCTTGAAAGTTAATAGATGTCCAATAATAAAGAGTTCTGTAATACAAGAAACTTGGAAAAACTGAAGAAAATCAAACAGGTTTTTAAATATAAAAATCAACAGAGCCTTAAATATATGAATGTGCTTGTGAATTTTCTAAATTTCTTACACTATATTTCCCAAATGTATTTGATCAGTGAATTCTTTCAACACAGAAGTGTGAAAACTTTGGGCACAGAAATGTGGCTGGACAAAATTCAAAGCACTTCAAAAAACTAAAGCTTGTAATATACTAAAAATAATAATATAGGATAAATAGAAAAAGCACATTGTTATTACAGGAAGCAGAAGTGGTGAGACATTTGGTGGAGTAGCCATCCAGAGAGAAGCTGAGTCAGTAGCATTAAAATCCATCAACTTATGTTGTTGAGGTCTTGTGGACTCCTTGATGCTGGCATGCAGGCCTATACTAGTTTTTCTATTCTTAGATTCTCCCTAGGAGCCATACCTCCCTTGAATATCAAAATTTTTATACTAACTATAAAAATCCACATAATTAATAAAAAATATAAAATAAATTATTTCAAGCAATATCTTTTAGTTGATAAAAGTTTCCTTCCATTACAAATAACCCACTACATTTATGCATTCATTGGGGTCATAGAAGTGTTTTGTTTCAATGGACAAGTCTCTTGAGCATTCTTTTGCACTCAAAAACTTAATTCTGTCACCAGGTGATGCTCTTGCATATTATAGACTCTACTAATCCAAATAGCATGAACACTGGGCCAGTAAGTATTACCTCCTGTGAAATAAAAAAATGTGAGTCCATAAAGATCCTCTTTTCACCTGAGAACAGTTGCATTACTTTGCATTTATTTAATATATTAATATACGTTAATTTAATATATTAAATATACATTGATATATCAATAAATTATATTAATATATTAACATGATATATTAATATTATTAATATATTAATTTAATATGTTGATATTATTTAAATATAATGTTTTTATATTAGGAATATTTTAGTTACTCTATAAATATGAAATTTAAAATACCTTTTGTGAACAACTAACAATACAGAATACAAGAATAAAATATCTCATATAAGCAATGAAAAGTGAAGAAATTAAAATCTATATTATTCATTTTCATTTGTATTACACTGAAGAAAAACTAGCTAAAGGTAATTAATTGAATTCTCTTTGGAGCAACTTTGGAGATGGCATATTGACCCAATACTCATTTTCCTACTGCAAGCCAATGAAGTGTTATTATCAGGGTTCCTGAAAATGTATAAATTATTTTTATCCTTCCTATAGTAACTAGAACTTGAAGAGAAGTAAAGAATTTTTTAAATGAGAATGAGAAAAAGGAAAGGGCAAAGAAAAACATGGCAGGCAAAATATTTTAGAATAAATAGTTTAGGCATCAAGAAGTTAACCTAAATGTATGCGCTATACCAAGTGTAAGACAAAAGACAGTATGGGAACTGAGACAACCTAGAAAGTACATGCTACATCCTTTTGTATCCAAAGTCATTGTCTATATAAGCATGTAGGCAAAACAAAGCATGCAACGTTGCCACTTTTCAATCTCTGCCTTAAACATTGCCAACCTGAGAAAGTATAAAGAAGCAAGTTCAAAAAGAAAGGTTATATCATAAGAATGAGAGGCAGCAGAATTAATTGCTTTCTATAAGCCAGGACTGTTTGAAATACTTTACAGATACTATGCTACTCAATCATCTTAACAACATAAGAGGCAGGTATTATTAGCAGCTCCACTTTACAGATGAGGACTCTGGTAAAATTTGCAATTGGCCATTTTCAGTTTCTATGCCTGGTCTTTTAAAAATAGTTTTTGAAATCTTACCCTATATTCCAGGCATTGTACTAAACATTATTTCATTTACTCTTCAGGACAACGCTTTAGGATAGGCTATTATTCCCATATTGTAACTGAACCAGAACAGCTTAAATAAGTAGCCCAAGGAGTACAGTGAATAGGCCATGGGGGGTGATTAGATTTAGAAACCTGGAGTTTTTTTTTACTCCTTTAGGCTTTTTGATAATTACTGATGGAAAACAGGACCAGATTAGAATGGACAGACGCCATGCAGCCAATGTGCCTTCAGCTCCCTGACTTTTATCTGTAATCTCAGAGGCTGGGAGCAACCCTGCCTCTTTGTGACTCCACATTTGCTTGCACTAGATGACAGAGGTATTCCAATATTTCAGCTGCCATTTTTAACGTGCTTTTCCTTAAAAGTATAATAACTGATTCTTGCTCTTCCTAGAACTAGTCCTTTCTTTAAAATTCAAGCTATCTTAATAGGACATTAAGATGAAGGAAAACTACTTCTGCAAACTTACTGCTTTCAATAGAAAATTTTAGACGCTCCCAGAAGTGATTAAGTGTAAGGAACACATTTTTTTGTGTATTTATGTAATGACACTTTTTCAGTCCAGTGTAATTTCTATAAATAAACTTCTATTGTCATGACAATGTGAATATAATAACTGTTTCATTAGGCATTTCAAAACTAACCTTCTGTTTCTTTAATTTAAGCCTGAAATGTGTTTCTTTCCAAAAATAGTTCACCAGCCTTCTGTATAAAAATCCAAGAAGATTCTCTCACTGTATGCCCCTCTGAAGCTAACCTTAACTCTGTCTGATCCAATTCTCACTGCTTTCTCTTTCTTTACAGCCTGCCTGTGCTAATCTCAGGCTGTTTTCCCTCCCCAGTTCCTACTTCTTTCCCACCAACAGACTGGCACTCAAGCTGACAATACCTTATTCAACAGCCAGGCCCTGGGGGTTCCCTGTGTCAGTGTGTACCCCCTCAAGGCTGGCTGCAGCAGAGCTGTTAATCTGTGAGTAGAAATTTGTGGCAATTATAGCAGAGCCATGGGATTCCTAACTGCCTCAGATTGCTCAATTGACATATTAAAAAAAAAAAAAAACTCATCCCAGACTCCCAACCACAATAATGAAAATCATTTCTATCTGGAAATACCTCTGATCAACTGCAGCTGTCTTTAAGTCACCTCATGTATCGTATGTATCTCGAATCTCTCTGCCACAGGCCTCTAAGCAATTAGAATCAAGTTGTCATTGCATCCCGCTCAACCAGCAGCAGAACTCACCCTGAAAGAAATAACAGGGGAGACCCAGTCTGGGCTTCCCCAAATTGCCCCACAACAGGCCCTGTGGAGATTTCAAAGAAAAAGGCACTGAACACCATGGTGATTGTTCCTTAAGCATTTATTAGGGGAAATTACACACTGCACACAGAGAGTTGCAGCGACCTCAGAGGAACAGCGAGACTGGCAAGAAGTTCACTGGAGTGTGTCTGCACCTATGGCAACCACCCTACAGGTTATATATGGCTGAGAAACAAAAGTGGCTAAGTGACAGAGGTTTGTGTGCAAATAGTGGGAAAACATCTTGGTAGGCGCTCTTTTCTCAAAACAAGAAGTGCTCAGGCAGGCAGCAATCAAGTTATAGCAGCCAAAGCTCATGTGCTTCAAGGGAGATGGGGGACAGGGGGACAGGGGGACAGGGGCAAGGTAGGTAGGAGACGCTATTTGTATCATACAGTTGCCTGAAAGAGACATTTCTTACAGAAATATCAGAAAGTCAACACTACCAGTTCCTGTGCTCTGAACCTCTTTCTCATAACTGGTCAAAATTCTAGGCCCTGTAGTCTAAGGTCTTCTCATGAGCTAAATCTGTTTACTGGGCTTCTTTGTTTTAAAACAACAACAACAACAAAAACTGTTAACATCCAATCCAGGATAAAAAAACGTTATTTAAAAAATCAATTCACAGACCTCCCTCCTTCTCCCGGCTTTAATTGAAACCCAGCCCTTTCCCAGCAGGACGAGCCTTCCCTAATGCCCTGTCATCTAGGAAAAGGCTGCTCATTCTCCAATATCCTAGGCTGCACAGACATTTCCCAATCTTCCTACTGAAGCTTTCAACCCATAATTTCTTGACATTTGTGAAAAAAAAAAAAAAACTGCAAAAAAGTAATAATTATCATCATAATAAAAATAAACAGTAAAGATGATAGCAGTTGGTTATGTGCCTCCTCCTACTCTTGAATGTTGTTGTCATCTTCTGATCTCATATTAATGCTTCCTTATTTACCCAGAACATGGGACCCTGGATCTTTGTATTTCTTTCTGTACTATAAATCATTTTTCTGAGCAACTGCCCAGAGTGCATTTACCTCTGTCAGAAGTATTCAGTTGGTCTTGTTTACTTTTCAAGACTCAATGGCCCAGATTTAAAGATATGCTCATATACTACTTTTTTCTATGAAAACTTGTCTTTTCCAGACAGCATTCATTGCTGCTTCCTCTCTGATCTCATGGCATTTTGTAAACACCCTTACGTCACTTCCCACATAGCAGTATAATGATGACCCTGTTACCTCAACAATACATGCTTGGATTTTCTCTGTACTTAAAACAATATATCTAAAACAATGCCTGCACATCTTCAGTAAGTATTTAACTCATAAGTGAATAAATGAACGGCTATATAAAAGACTTTCTGTACACCTTTATACACATTGTCACTGAAGCTGGGAGTGCAAAACGGTTGTCAGAGTCTTCTCTGTCTTTTCTGTGTGGCAGAACTATGAGAAAAGAACACTATTGGAATCTGAAGTAAGGTTAAATCACATTACACTGATGAGCCATCCTATTGCTCTAGAGAAAGTAAACTGCTCAGAAGAGAATGGAGGGAGCTTATAAAGTGGCCATATTTTTGTGTCCCTTTGTATAGGATCAGGTGTACCTGACTCATATGAGGAGACATGAAGGGAGTACAGTAAATAGAACATTGAGTCCTGTGTCAGGAGAACCGGCCCTATCATTGGCTCTGCCATTGACCATCTGTGTGACCATGGGCAAAGCCTCTGCCTGGCTTTCTCCTCTGGGTCCTCCTATGAAAAATGAGGGGTTTATTCAACCAATCTTCAAAAGATGTATTGAGTTCCCACTATGTGTATACCAGATGCCTGAGACACAACAGGACCTAGGCAGCCCAAGCCCCTGCTTTCAAGATGCTTACATTCTAGGGGTGGGGAGTAGAAGAAAAGAATAGAGTGTGGCAGTTTGGAGATAATTTTATGAATCCCAAAAAGAGAAAGATTATATTTGTAAACTAATCTATTCACCTGGGTGTGATACCCTTTGATTGCACTAAACTCAGTTGTGGGGACTTTGATTAGATTACCTGTTAAGATTAGGGCTTTTGAATACATCAATAAGGCTTGACTTAGGTTGGGTACCCACCCCCTTGGTGGGTCTGATATAAACAGACTCACATGGAGAGACATACAGGAAGAGAGAGCTCTGTGATTTTGATCTTGCTATGAGACAGAAAGGAGAAGGGTCAAACAGCTGAGGCCCCTGGAAAAGATGAGCCATTTTGCCCGACAGCCTACAGATGACCTTGGGAAGAAAGCAGGACAGCCAAGAATGATATAGGAGGTACTAAGAGACAAGCCTGAAGCTGAAATTGGGAAGAAGTGGAGCAGCTAAGCCTGAGAGAGGAAGCCCAGAGAGCAAGGCTGAAACCTCGCAGAGATCACCCACCATCTTGCTTCAACACATGGCAGCTGACTTTGGTGAGAAAGTACCTCTTATGGTACCTTGAGTTGGACTTTCCATGGCCTTGGGACTGTAAGCTTTTACTCCAAATAAATACCCTTTATAATAGCCAGCCAATTTCTGGCACTTTGCATTGGCACCCCTTTGGCTGACTAATACAAGTCCATATCAAATGGCAATAAAGAATGTGTAGCAATACAATGGAGTGCTGGGATGGGGAGAGTCTGGGAGTTACATCAGTTCGAGTGGTCCATGGGTCTCTCTGAAGACATGATGCTTAAGCTGAGGCCTAAGTGGCCAGAAAGAGCTAGCAGTCTTTGAAGATCTGTGACAAAAAGTATGAGGAACAGCTGGTGCAAGGCCCCTGAGGCAGTTGTAGTTTCTAAGATCTCTCCTATCTTTCAGATGCTATGATTCTATTTTAATTTAATCTACGCCATTGCAGATGTGGCATTTCAGCAATGAAGCTATACAAGAAAACTAATACTGCTCCTGTTTTTGACCACCATCCATCCTTACCTCTTCCTCAATGGCACATTTTAAAGACCATCATGACGCAATTTTAATATTCTGAATTGTTTTATATTCCAAGGATCATTTAACATCTGTTGTTGAATTCATTTAAAGATGATTTATGCAAAGAACTCTTTTGAAGGTACTGGTATTAGATATATCAAAATATGACTCAAATGCCAGGAAAATAAATTCTTATCTAATTTGCTAAGCTAAAGGGCCTAAATTAACATTAATCGTTTTTGATATTAAATTAGCAGAACTAATGTTCTAGGTGAGTTTTAAATACCCATTAATTAGCCATATTTATTATATCCAATTTGATTCTTATATTTTTAGATTCTTACTCATTGTTAGATTTTAAATAATAACCTCTTGAATTGATGTAGCCTTTTGCATTCTTCGCATAACTCACAACAGCCAAATATTTTCTCCACTTTAGACATGAGGAAATTGATGCTGAGGGAGGTTAAACAACTGAGGCAATGTCCTCAGTCAATTATTAGCAGAGCAATGGTGGGAAGGCAGGTCCCCCTCCCTTCCTCCCTTCCTTCTTTCCTTCTTTCCCTACATTTCCAATATCCATGTGTCAGGCACTGTGCAAGCCACTGGCAGTGTGGTCATGAATAAATACATCTCTACCCTCAAAGAGCTCTCAATCAAATGGAGAAGACAGGTAAAGACAAACTTCTCCTTGATGTGCACTAGGTTGTATTAGAGCAGGAGTTCTTAACTAGGAGTCCGGGGATCCCCAAGGGGTCCGTGGAAGGATTTCAGGGAGTCCGTGAGCTTGAATTGAAAAAATTCAAATTATTATCTTTATTTTCTCAGACCCCTAACTGAAATCTAGCATTTCCTTCACTTATGAATGTATGCAATAAATGACAGTGTATTCATTTCATATCACATTACAGTTGTTGCATATCTCAAAAAATTGCTTACGCTCATCAATACATGGAAATTGCTGTAGTTGTTAGACTCGTCGCTAGTTGAGTCTCATAAAACCATCTGCCGCTACATTCTGAGAAGGGGTCCATGGTTTTCATCTGACTGGCAGAAGGGTCCGTGGAACAAAAAAGGTTAAGAACCCCTGTGTTAGAGGTATGCCTGAGCCTCAGTTGGAGCCTTTTCTCACAAATTCAGCTGTCTTCTATAAGGCAAAACCAACAGGGCAGGATTTGCTTATTTAAACATATTCCCACAGTGAATTAGATTTATTATATTGGAATATTATGTTTGTTTCACTGAAGAGAAATAGTCATGGTCTATATGAAAAACTGGACATAACAATTAGAGCGTTTTCAAATGCTATTTAGTTCACCCTTCTCCAGTGTTGCCCTTAATTTGCATTGAAAGTAAAATATGTAATTAGGTTATAATGACTGATATTTGATGGTCAATTTTCTCTTGCTAAATGTGTAAACTTAACTAATTAGCTAATTGTGTGGATGGCATATTCCACTAAAACAGTAAAACTGTGTTCAATTATCAATTTAAAGAATATGAGTTTTGCTAATAGGTTCCCATTTCCTTCACACTTATTGTACATGCATAGAAAGAATATTTACTTTAGGAAAAAATAAAATATAATAAGTTCTGTCTAAATAAATCATGGCCCTAAATTTATTAATCAGGTAGTAGAGTCAATAGCATAGAGTTTGGATTTAGATGATCCTTGCTCTTCCAATTACTCAGTGTATGGCAACTTACATGGGCAAGTTGGTTAAGCTAAGCCTCTATTTCTTCACTTGTAAAATGGGGATATGACATATTTTTGGGGTTGTTCAGATGTAACATATTAATATTTGGATAATAGCACAATTCTTGGTACATCTTAAGTGATCAAAAGGAAAAAATTAAAAATACATCATTCTTGTTCAACTGATTCACATTCTACATTCAAATCCATTTAGTATTATAAATCAATCTCCCCTCCAAATTTTGCAGAATAATAAAGTTTATATGAAATCTTCATATCTGCAATTTCCATAGTTATAGGCATTTGGAAGAAGGGGATCTAAAAATCAATTTTCTTTATAGTGTGGTGCTATTTTTTTCTATCATGGAGCATCACCTTACCCTAATGACCCTTAAATGCCTAGGTCCACTCTGACCTGCCATTATGGCCACTAGTTTTATTATCTATCAGCCTATTCAACCTTCTTATCTATCCCAGTACCCCAGAAGGCCTCAGAAAAAATCAGGATGTACAATGGGATCATTTGACTCTCCATTCAACACATTCATCTATTTCAGGGATTCTACAGGTACCTCCTCAGGTTTTCTGGGTGACAATTGGAAGCAATACAGAGAATTTTATACATGATGTACAGAATACGAGTAGAGATGGATGTCCCTAAGCTGAGTTATACCTGGTCATCCATTCTATCATAACTACTTATAATTGTATTTCTAATTAAAATGATACCAGATTGAGTCCTTCAGGAATTTTTTATTCAGAGAAGTGAGAGTCTCAACTAAATGAATGAAACCATCCAGTTGCCTTAATTTTTAGGTGATAAAGAAGCCAGCATCCATCAAAATAATTTATGCTTCAGCCCCACATCCATAGTACTGGGGATTGTAGCATATGAAAGAGGTGAGGGAGAGGAGCAGTGGCCATCTGGCTATTTTAACCCCATCTGTGGTACATTTACATGAAAGTCAGCTGAAACTAAGCAAAAGCCAACAGAAAATCATCTGCACTAGGAAAAATGAAAGGCTCTCACTGGAAATTTTTAATGCTTCCAAGAACAACCTCAGCCAAAATGAAAGCAGTCAGGATTTCAGCTGAGAAAAGATCATACTGGTTTTTTTGTTAATAGCTGAGGCCTTTCCTCCTGACACCTGTTTAAAAGTACAAGGTTTGGATTTTGCAACTGCTCACATTTTAATGTGTGGGATTCTTCGTTGGATTTGGAACTACAAGTACTTCCTTCTAGAGTTTACAAGAAAATGGAAAACATGATGAGAAACCAACATTATTTCCCAGTCCCCTGGTATGTTAAATATTTGCTCCGGCATAGAGTTTCCAATTGCCTGCTTTGCACTTGGGCTTCCCAACTGCCAGATTCTTATCAAGTGAAGTCCCTGCATACTTGCTGTTCATCTGCTCTCTGTGCCCTGCAGACTTCTTTAATTGAAGTGCAGTTTGCACACTTTGGAAGAATTCCATCAGGACCAAACCTGTGCAGGAGAAATTGAGGACTAGCCTCTCCAGAAAGTGATAGGCTTCATTTCATTTGCAGCTTCTGCAGAAAGTGCTGCCAAGATAAAGGACACATGCCTGAGAATCTTATATCTTCATGTGGGTCAGCTTTCAATCAATTGTCTACAACAGATATCTGATTAAGCAGATTGGGTTAATATCTTATCCATATCTATGTCTATGTATATCTATTCTTATCTATATTCATGGTTAATATCAATGTATAATAAGATCACAAAAGAAACAATCAAACAAATATTTGAATTAAAGAAAATTATTGGGAATCTTTAAATGTCTTATTAACCCAAGATTTTCTTAGGCAAATATGACAGAATATCATCATTTCAAAGAATATCCTCTCTTTATCATTTGCCTATTAATTGTGTTCACCTTCTTTTTCCTTTTACCTAATTTATTAAGAACAATTGAGAGAGTTAAAGCATCTAAATTACTTTTCTATTTGTTTGGCTATTAAGCTTCTTCCATGCAATGTATGTTATTTAAAATATCTCCAGCTATACATTTGCAATACATTTGTTAAATTAGTTAAGAGACTTTAATTGGGCATTGGGGATTAGTTGCAGTATTCCCAAATCTCTTTACTAAAAATACATGAGAACAGTGAGCAGTTTGTTTATAACCTTGTTACTTTGAAGCATTAGCAACACCATCGTTTTCCCTCTTCTTGTTTTTAAAATTCAAACTCAGAATTCAGTTCATAGCCCTGTTTACTTATGTTTTATAAAATAGCCTACAACAATTTTAAGTTAAATACAGTGCATCCGCCTGCTAAATTTGGAACAGAAAAGGATGGGAGAGTTCCAGAAAAGTTGCATTAAAACTGCAACAGAATTTGTAACATTTCCATTCATTGCCCATGGAGAAAAACATTACTCTTCTTCCATATACAAGTACACAATAATATACTCTCTTGTTTGATTATGGGAAATTACAATTTTAAAAAACCAAGGATATTTCCAATGAGAAAAATATTCTCTCCATCATTATCCCTATAACCATGAATCTGTGTCATTTCTATGTGTATTAAGACATCAGGAGTAGATAATAGCGTCTTGTCTTTTACAAAATCATCTAAAGCAATTTTTGTGATGGCTCTGCTTTAGGAAATCTGCTTTGCATCTGATAATTATTAACACATGATGAAGTCTAACAAATCGAATCCTGCTTCCTTCACAGTCTGGAACTGCTGTGAGTTCAGACCAAAGAATAACTGGGTTCATGGTAAGCCATCACACCTCAAGAGCATCTGCTAAATCATCAGGCTTCTATAGGGATATTCCTCTGTGGCCTGAACTCCATTCAAATCCCTTAAATCCTTAAAATGCACTGGCTCCTTGGCTTTCTTTGTGTGTGTTGTTTTGTTTTGTTCTTTCTAATCAAGGCTTTTCAGAAAGCAATTCTCCCTATAACCTATCCTACTTTCGATAAATCTGAACCAGACTAGCCCAGGCAATGAAGGTTGAGACATGGTCCAATAGGTTGAGTAATCCATAGCTTTAGCCTTGCTCCCCAACTTCCTTCTGTTGAAGGAAGAAAAGTCCCACGTTAAGCACAGAGACTTGCTAACTACTCAGTATTTTCTCAACGAAGGTGAGACAGTTGTTCAGATCGAATTTACTAACAACTTGTGTATCACTGCATGAACAGGCTTAACAAGAAGGAAGGAAGGAAGGGGGGAGGGAGGGAGGAAGAAAGAGAAAGGAAGGAAGGGGGGAGGGAGGGAGGGAGGGACAGAGGAAACTTTGATTCTAGAAAATATTCTGGGCTATTGCTGAAACCACTTTTCTGGGAGATGAGATTTTTAAATATTTCAAACCACCTATCCTTTCGTGGCTTTCAGATGAGCACGTCATCTCTGTACCATTCCATTCTCTTTAACTCGAATATAGCCACGTAGAAAATAATCCCAAAATCTCTTTTTGACATATTGAGTCTGATTACTACTTGCTTCCAAGTTTTTTAGCTCTCTTCTGCCATTCACCCTCGAGATGGTATTCTATCCCTCAATTCTTAATGAATAATTCTGATTGATGCTTACTGAGGAGGAAGGCACCAGTGGGAAAGAAGTCTGAATGAAGATATGAGAAAATAATTTGTCCATTATCTCTTTAATGATTCCCTAGTGGTGCCAATTCCCTCCAGTCCTGTAAAACCAGGCAGCAAAGATAAAAGCATATTCCTGCTGATGAGGTCTACTGTGATATAAAGAATGAATGTCATTGTGGCTGAAGGCAAAAGGTTAACAAGGATATGATTAACTCACATACAAAAGCTCTTCCCTCTTCCTGTGCCTTCAAAGTCTTCAACACAGAAGGGGAAAAAAAAAAAAACAACACCAGAAAAAGAAGAAGCCATTTATGATTTTTTGTGGAAATTCTAATATTTTGTTTTAGTTTACTAGTGCCGTGTTCCCTTTTACTTTTATGAACCTGTAAAGTCACCTAAATTAGGAGCAAAATATGTAACTAAGGTGACAGCTTCCATAAATCAAGGGAATGAAAAATAGTACCAATAAATTAAAGAAAATAATTTTTTAAATGCTCTAAAACTATTTTCCTATAGAATATGACATGCATGAATTTTTTAGTTAAATTCCCTACGAGTGAATGTCTCACTTATACAACTTCCCCTTGAATAAAGAGTGTTGTGTATTTCACACATTCTTAGACTATTTTATATCATATTGTGTGTGTGTATATATATATATGCATATATGCATCTCAGTGAAACTCTTGAGATAAATTAGTCAATGCCATGAAATATCCTCTAGTCCTGAAAGATAGAGGTGATAATGATTATATTTTTTTTTAAACCACAAGAGAAATTCCATACAAGTTAAATTGATTAGTATTAATGAGTATATATTTAAGTAGTTGTAAACAAAAATAACTTATGTACCTTTAGTGGAAAAAGTGTATATTTAATTTGATTAATTTTCAAGGGTAATTATTTCATTTAAAAAAAATGTCTTGCTAAGAGTGTTCATATATTCAGGGTTCAAAAATTCAAATGCCTTCATAGCTAGGTACAAATGTAATGAATATGGATAAAGCTGCATTGGAAGCAGGATTCAATAAGGAATATTGTTCCAGTTGTAGACTGCAAGAATGTGACCCTCCTAAGACATGCAAATTCATTTTTTCAAAACTCTCTACTGGCCTTTAAAACAATGTCTGGTGCCTAGAATGTTCTACCATCTCCAAATGTGCAATTCTGAGGTATTAGGTGACCTATTTTCTGGGCATGAAATGTAGTATTTGTATAATTCAAGCATACTTGTGATATCAAAGTCCTTTCTAATTCAATAGCAATAAGTCAAGTCAATGAGTTTGTATTTGAAGTGGCAATTAGTTTGCAAATAGAAATATAAAGAGAAGATGAATTATTTTTATGATTATCTCCTTTGCCACTTTTCTCACCTTCTGCCATTCATGACACACAAACCTGCTTATATACACTAATGCTGATGTCCTTATCTTCCTCTAGTACTTCCTCATTCTTTCATTTTGATTGTATTAGCCAGGGTATACTTAGCACATAATCTCTTAATGATTTTATTACTGATATTTTAGTTGATTTTACTCCCAGGTTCTGTCTTTTGAAATGTTTGATATTAAATGATTGGTTTGATCTTCAGTATGTTTCAGAAACTTTCACCCAAGTTCAAATCATTACTTGCAAAAGTGCTTTAAGCACTGGGACTTCAAAATGGAAAGGAAGCAAGCCTAATGAGTCCTTTTGGGGTTCATGGAAGCAATCAAAAACTTGGAAGGAAAAAGAGGCAGTAAACTGATTGATAGTCCCTGTATACTGCAGCATACAACAAACCCATGAGTAACACAAGTGTGCATTCTTTCGAATCTGTAGGAGACTTTCAGCTGGTATTTAAGTTATATCTCATGTACCATAGCAAGTTGTCCTGGAATAGTAATTAATAAGTACTAAAGATTGTGTGTAAATTGCATCTATGTAAAAGAAGATATCTAGCAGTGCTCCTGACAATAAAGACTGACTTAATTACTAAAACGTGAATCTAATTACAGTACAGGGTTCCTTCTCACTACTGCTGGTTTTTCTTCTATTAGATAACGTGTTCTGTATTTTGCAACATGCCAAACACCAATTCCCAAAGCAGTTATTTCAGACCCTCCCCCAAAGCTCTCCTAAACAGAATTAAATTAAAAGTAAAGTCTCTGGGTACTATATATCAGGGAATAGCATCAGCGTTCCCAGTGAATAGACAGCTCAATAAAAAGCAGCTACTATTTTCACAATGTGTCTTGATCAATTTAGGACTTCAGGTCCTGGGAGCCCCGATTCATACCCATCTGGCAGTGCTGAGAGACACTCACTTAAATATCAGATGTGCAGCTGAGCTAACACTACCACAAGGGAACTACACAGTCACTCAGTACTGATTTCTACCGCTCACCAAGTGCAACATAGTTCCCAATTTTGCTGTCCCAAACAAAGAGCAGCAAGAAAAAGGAGACAAATGGTAATGTAAGAAAGAGCTAATAAAAGAATCAAATGATTCACAAACAATCTGGAAACCAGGGATCAGGCTTCCTGTGCCACCATATCACTATTCTGAAGATAAAAAGCCTTTATTTTTCCCTAAAGAGAAAATGCTTGAATTAGGCTTCTGTCCCTGAAAACTTGCAGTATCTCAAAAATACTCCTTACCTGACCTTAAAGTGTGATGAGAGGTTAGTGTGTTCCTGAATAATTTCAACAGACTTTATTCTGGCAAATGTTTTTCATTCTTATATTAAAATATACGTATTTTTCTTTTTTTTTTTAGTGTGACTAATTTATTATGCCAATGGTCCCATGTATAAATTTTTATTGACAAATAGGGTAGTAATCCATGATTTAATATTTTGCATTTTATGGTAACATAAACCTAAAAAAATATATACTGTTTTTATTCATTTTTCTGTTTGTGGATGTAACATTTGGTAGTAAGTGTTAAGCATTTGCATTTACTTTAAGAGTAAGTAGTGTAAGTTGTTGCCAGTGTGAGAAGATTTAAAAGAAAGCCCCCTTTCCTTGAGATTCTGCAGTGAAAGATTTTAGATAGTTTTAAAGATTCTTTCAAAGATACCGACCATGGGAGGAAGGAAGCCTTCCAGCCTCTGAAACTATGAGCCAATAAATTCCTGTTGTTAAGCCAACCCCTTGTATGGTATTTGTTTTATCCAGGAAACTATAACATAGTTTTATATCTTTGAAAACATAGCAACCATTAGAACTTCACATTTATGTTTCTAAAAAAATCAAGCCATAAATGGTATTACAAATGCAAATAGCTCAACACAAGTGACAATCTAATGAAAATACACTTTATAGACCAGCTAAGAAGCCAAACTTTTACACAGTGGGTAGTGACAAAGGCATCATATAAATACTTTACTTTCTTAATCCTGGAAATTTTATTGTTTTTTGGTGGACTTTTGTTTTTAAAGAGGGTTATATACTATGATGTTTTATGATTTCTAGAACATTGAAGTGTAAAATAAAGTGTCTTAAAATTTAAAAAAATAATTATGGAAAAATGTTAATATCTTCTTTGTCCTTTACATAATTCTCAGCCAAAACAACACATGAGCCAAAATATTTTTGAAAAGCTAGAGATTTTCTATATGTACATTTAACAACAGTAAATAGGTTGATATAGAGAGACAGCTGAGGAAAACCAAAGAAGAGATCTCACATTCCACTGAACCAGCATTTTCAAAAGATATACTTCAACTAGAATTTGATTAAAGAAAATATCTTGCCCCTTATATAAACTGAGGTTGATTTTATTTGAGCCCAAATTGCAATTGCCATAATGCTCATTAAACTCTTTTGAGCACAGTATATAAACTAGCCCCTTGAGATTTAACACTTTCTAAATTGCAGCAAAAATTTCAGGACACTGGAGCATGAGTACAGGTACCTTGATACAGTAATTAACTGAACTTTAAAATGTGTCTGACTTCCTCTACCACAGCACTGCAACATCAGAAATCTGAGCATTTTTAAAAATAGTCAAAGAAGAAATCTTGTGTAAAGAACATAAATACTCAATAAAAGTGTGCTAAATTTTCCACTAAACTTCTTGTAAATTGTGGCTTAACTTTAATTTGAAAAGTGGAAACTCCTGTTATTGTAAGTTCTGCTCTTTGTGGTGCATGGATATTTTAAAATATTGTCACTTCATTTTTTCAGATTGGTATTCTGACTCCTAGGATTGTTCTGCTTTTTGTAAGCAATTGCTATGTGTCTGGGGGCAATGTATCCACTGCTGCAGGAAAGGAATAAATAAATAAATAAAACCTAACAAAACATCACCCAAAACCCAGCAAATTGTTAAGAGAGATACTCATAAAAAAAGATCAGCCATATTCACGAAATGCTGAGAAAAGAAGGGAAGAAAGAAAGAAGAAAAAAGTAAAATTCAAGCTCTTAATGAAAGAACAAAGGAAAAGGGAGAGAGATGAACTAAGAAATAAGAGAAAAGAAAAAAGAGGCTCTGAATTAAAATTGAAGATGAATAATTTAAAATGCTAGTAGGACAAAGTACATTTCATGACAATTAATTAGGATTTAAAAATTAATAATTATATATGACTTTTATAATTAGACTAGACATATTACATAATTCCAGCTCTGTATTCCTGTGGCTTTTGTCGATAAACTACACATTCAAAATATTAATACCCAATTATAATATAAATAGGTAAATACATGGCATAAAATATCCAATAGAATATATATGTACTCAATAAATGTAGATATACATGTCAACTATTTAAAATTTCCACCTAATGCACACCCTAGAGTAGACACTTGATAAAAAATGCAATATATTTTCATTGATTTAACAATAACTCTAAAACAGCATGTGACTAAAAAGTAAAAGCAGCTACTCAGTGGGCATAATGACATAAGAGAGGAGAATAATAAGATCACATCAAGATTGATAAGAGGTGGGGCAACATGGTGGCAGAGTAAGGAGCTCCAAGAGTTGGCTCATCCTATAGGGCAGTTAGTAATCACCCAGAGCTATCTAAAGCACCTGTTTGGGAGCCCCAGGAGACCAGAAGAGCATCTGCAACTTCCCTGAAAATATGGAAGGATGAGACTGCCCATCTGCAGAGAAGATTCGTGAGTAGAGCACTCCACGCCACTGAGGCTGGTGCCTGAGGTGCAAGACTCCTCAGGAACTATTCCGTTGCTGGAGTTGGAAGCTCCATTTCCCAAAAATGGGGACAGAAGACACAGTATGGCATCAACTTCAGCTACTGATTAGTAAATTCAGCTGGCTAAAGTATAATCCTAAGAACAGCTAAAGTTTAAACCTGTCCAAATCAGAAAGAGGCCAGTATCCATCATTTTAACTCCATCCCCAGCATGAGAAGAAGCGGGGCTGACTGAAAATCACAGTGAAGTTAGGAACTGGCTTCTATCCACCAAGATCGGATTGCAGCCCTAGCATAGGCTTCAGTCCCACCTCTGGCACGAAGGAAGCCAGAGGGATCTGCCCCAGGCTCTCCAGGCAACAGCAGGTACTTTTGGCTGGCACAGACTGAATAGTTGGACACCTGGGACTCCAGCCCCACACCCCAATAGGATAGGAGAGGAGCTGGGCTTCCTCAGCCTCTCCAGGCAACTGCAGGCATTTTCAGCCCACATGAACTGGTTTGTTGAATGCCTTCAATTCCATCTCCTCCTCTACACCAAAACCCCATAGGACAGGAGGGGGCTAGTGTTTCCTCAGCCTCTCAGGGAACTGCAGGCACTTTGGGCCTGTACAAACTTGACTGTTGTGTACCTGTGGCTCCGCCCTTACCCCCAATAAGAAAAGAGAGGGACTGTGTTTGCCCAGCCTCTCTGAATAACTGCAGGTGCTTTTGGCCCACACAGATAGAATAGTTAGAAACCTGTAGTTCCATCCCACCCCAAGTAGGACAGTAGGGGAGCTGGGTTTCCTCAGCCTTTACGGGTAACAGCAGGAACTTTCAGCCTGCACAGACTGAAAAGTTGGACACCTGTGGATCCCCCCCACCCCCACTCCCAAGAGGACAGGAGCAGTCTGGTGTCTCCACAGCCTTTCTGGGCAACAGCAGGAACTTTCACCCTGCAGGGACTGAATTCTTGGGTGCCTGTGAATCCACCACCACCCCCTAATAGGATAGGAGGAGACTGGTGTTTCCTCAGCCTCTCTGGGCAATGGCAGATACTCTTGGCCAATAGGGACTGAACTGTTGGGTGCCCATGGATCCACCCCTACCATCCAATAAGATAGGAGGGAGCTGGTGTTTCCTCAGCCTCTCCAGGCAACAGCAGGCACTTTCAGCTTACACGTACTGAACTGTTGGGTGTTGGTGGTTCCAGACCCACATGCTAAAGGGCAGAAGAGACAGTACTCCCTCAGTCTCTCAGGGCAACTGCAGGTATATTCAGCCCACATGGATTAGACTGCTGGGCACTCCAGTGGGTCCATCTTCACCCCTAATGGGGCGGGGGCCAGTGATACATCAGTCTACCTGGGCAACTGCGGTCATTTTGGACCTGCACAGCATAGATTGCTGCCCACAACTATAGCTCCATCCCCACCCCAGGTCCGGGGAGGAAGGGGTGCAAAGCTTCATCAATCTCTCTGGGCAACTACAGACAGTCTTTTCCTACACAACTTGGATTTTTACACATGGCTGCAGCTCTGTCCCTAACCCTGGCAGAAGAGAAAGGTGGGAGAAGCTTCATCAATTTCTGGGGTAATGTAGGCAGCTTCAGCCTCCATAGCTTACAGCACCAACTATACCCTCAGCTTCTACTACTCAAACAGCAAGGGAAAAAAGACAAGAAAGCCTAAACTAAAGAGAGAAACTGCACCCAGAATAAATACATCTAGTAAACCAGATGCCAAGACACCAACAAAAAATTACAATCCATACCAAGAAATAGGAAGATATGGCTCAGTTAAAGGAACAAGATAAGCCTCCAGATGACGTAAAGGAGTTGAGACAACTAACAATAGATGTTCAAACAAATCTCCTTGATAAATTCAATGAAATGACTAAAGAGATTAAGGATATTAAAAAGACACTGTGAGAGCACAAAGAAGAATTTTAAAACATACGTAGAAAAATAACTGACCTTATGGGAATGAAAGGCGAAATAAATGAAATTAAAAATACATTGGAGGCATATAACAGCAGATTTGAGAAGGCAGAAGAAAGGATTGGTGTGCTTGAAGCTAGATTGACATAGAAAATAAAGAGAAAATGCAAATAAATGAAAAAAAAAGAAAAGAAAATGGGAACATTACTACTGACCCCAAAGAAACAAAAGAGATCACAAGAGGATATATGAACAACTGTATGCCAAAAAAAACTAGAAAATGTAGACAAAATGGAAAAATTCCCAGGAACGTACAAACAATCTACACTGACCCTAGAAGAAATAGAAGACCTCAACAAACCAATCACAAGTAAAGAGATTGAAACAATCATCAAACAACACCTGAAAATGAAAAGCCCAGGACCAAAAGGTTTCACAGGTAAGTTCTACCAAGCATTCAAAGAAGACTTAATACCAATCTTACTCAAGCTCTTCCAAAAAATTGAACAAGAAGGAATGCTACCAAATTCATTCTATCAATGTCACCCTAATACCAAAGCCAAATAAAGATATTACAAAAAAAGAAAAATACAGACTGATTTTGCTGATGAATGCAGATACAAAATCCTCAACAAAATACTTGCTAATGGAATCTAAGGACACATTAAAAGAATTATTCATCATGATCAAGTGGGTTTATACCAGGCATGCAAGGATGGTTCAATGCAAGAAAATCAATCAGTGTAATACATCATGTTAATAAATCAAAGAAGAAAAATCACATGATCTTATCAATTGACACAGAAAAGGCATTTGACAAAATATAGCACCCTTTCTTGATTAAAAACAAAAACAAAAACAAAAAACACTCAAACACTCCAAAAGATAGGAATAGAAAGAAGCTTTCTCAATATGAAAAAGTGAATACATGAAAAACCCACAGCTAACCTTGTACTCAATGGTGAAAGACTGAACGCTTTCCCGTTGAGATCAGGGACAAGACAAGGATGCCCACTGTCACCGCTGTTGTTCAATACAATGCTAGAGGTTCTAGCTAGAGCAATCAGGCAAGAAAAAGAAATAAACGGCATCTGAACTGGAAAGAAAGAAGTAAAATTTTCATTATTCGCAGATGATATGATCCTATATCTAGAAAGTTCCAAAAAGTCTACAACAAAGCTGCTAGAACTAATAAATAATTTCAGTAGAGTGTCAGGATACAAAATCAATACACAAAAATGAGTGCTGTTTCTATACAATTGTAATGCACAATCTGAGGAGGAAGTCAGGAAAAAAACTCCATTTACAATAGCAACTAAAAGAATCAAATATTTAGGAATAAACTTAACCAAGGATGTAAAGCACTTGTATTCAGAAAACTACAATGCATTACTAAATAAAATTTTAAAAGACCTAAAAAATTGGCAGAACATTCCATACTCATGGATTGGAAGACTAAATATCATTAAGATGTCAATACTACCCAAATTGATATACAGAATTTACTGCAATCCTAATAAAAATTCCAACAGCATTTTTTAAACAAATGGAAAACACAATTATTAAATTTATTTGGAAGCATAAGAGGCCCTGAATAGCCAGAAACGTTTTAAAAAGGAAAAGCAAAGTTGAAGGACTCTCACTCATGGACTTTAAATCATATAACCTAGCTACTGTGGTAAAAACAGCATGGTACTGGCATAAAGATAGACGCATAGACCAATGGAACTGAATTGATAGTTCAGAAATAGACACTCACATCTATGGTCAAGTGATTTTTGACAAGCCTGTCAAACCCACCCAGCTGGGCAGAACAGTCTATTCAAAAAATGGTGCTGGGAGAACTGGATATCCATAGTCAAAAGAAAGAGGACCCCTATCTCACACCTTATACAAAAATTAACTCAAAATGGATCGAAGACCTAAATATAAAAGGAAGAACCATAAAGCTCCTAGAAGAAAATGTAGAGAAACATCTTCAAGACCTGGTGGTAGGTGGCGGATTCTTAAACCTTACACTGAAAGGATGAGCAATGAAAGAAAACATGGATAAATGGAACCTCCTGAATCTTAAACACTTCTGTGATTCAAAGGATCTCATAAAGAAGGTTAAAAGACAGCCCACTCAGTGACAGAAAATATTTGGAAACCACATATCCAAAAAGGGTTTTATTTCCATTCTATAGAAAGAAATGATACAAACCAACAAAAAAAGAACAAGCAATCCAATTAAAAAATGGGCAAGAGATTTAAATAGACATTTCTCCAAAGAGGAAATACAAATGGCCAAAAAGCACATGAAAAAATGTTCCACATCACTAGCTATTAGGGAAATGTAAATCAAAGTGACAATGAGATATCATCTAACACCACATAGAATGACCATTATTAAAAAACAGAAAACAATAAGTGCTAGAGAGGGTATGGAGAAATAGAAACACTCCTTCACTGTTGGTGGAATTGTAAAATGGTGCAACCTCTCTGGAAGACAGTTTGGTGGTTCCTCAGGAAGCTAAATATAGAACTGCCATATGATTCAGCAATTCCTCTACTAGGAATATATCCAGAAGAACTAAAAACTATGACACGAACAGACATCTGCACACCAGTGTTCATAGCAGTGTTATTCACAATTGCCAAAAGATAGAAACAACCCAAGTGTCCATCAACCAATGATTGGATAAACTCAATGTGATTAATACATATGATGGAATGCTATGCTTCAGTAAGAAGAAATGAAATTGGGACACATATGATAACATGGATGAATCTTGAAGACATTATGCTAAGTGAAGTAAGCCAGATACAAAGGACAAATATTTGCATGGTTTCATTAATATGAACTAAATATGAAGAATAAATACATGGAGTTAAAACCTAGAGTATAGGTTATTAGGAGATAAGAGGTGGGTTGAGAAGAACTATTGATGCTTAATGTATATAGAACTTTTAATTAACTTGACTGTAAAAGTGTAGAAATGGATAGGGTTGATGATAATACATTTTAGTGAGTAGCAGCTGGTTTATAAATGGGATTGTGGCTGAAAAGGATAGTCTGGGGAAGCAAATGTCAATGAAAGAAAGCTATAGATTAATCTAGGGACTGAATAACACAGTGAACCCAGAGGTGGATGAGAATTGTGGTTGATGGTATAGATGCAAATGTGTCCTTCTGTGAGCTAAAGCAGATGTGCGTTACTGTTGAAGGGTGGTGAGAACATGGAGAAGCATGGGAAAAATACAAGTTGTGTGACCTATGGACTGTGGTTAACAGCAATACTGTAATATTTTTGCATGAATGCTAAAGATGTACTGTGTTGATAATGGGGGGTGTATTGGTCAGCCAAAGGGGTGCTGATGCAAAGTACCAGAAATCTGTTGGATTTATAAAGGGTATTTATTTGGGGTAGAAGCTTACAGTTACCAGGCCATAAAGCATAAGTTACTTCCCTCACCAAAATCTGTTGCCATGTGTTGGAGCAAGATGGCTGCCGACGTCTGCAAGGGTTCAGGCTTTCTCTTCCTCTTCAGGCTCCATGGTCCCAGCTTCTTCCAACATAAGCTATAGGATAAGTCTTGCCTCTCTCCCAGGGCTCGGTTCTCTCCAGGCCCAGATGCTCTGCTCTCTCCACAAGGCCAGCTGTAAATTACCAGGTGAACTGCTCATCTCTTTTCCTGGGGCCTCTGCCTTGTCTAATGGAGTCTTCTATCTTTCCTCATGTATCTGCTTCTCTGCGTATTTACTTTCCGGGGCTCCAGCATTAAAACTCCAACCTCCCTTCTCTGCAATGTGGTTTCTCAATGAGTCCCCACCTACCAAGGTGGTGGAGACTCAATGTCCTACTGATGTGGCCCAATCAAAGCCTTAATCATTATTCATTCAAGAAAAAGTGAAACCTCTGAATCCAATATAGTCTAATATGCCCAGATTAACAGACCAGTTTACAAATATAATCCAGTATCTATTTTTGTAATTCATAAACAATATCAAACTGCTATGGGGGGTATGGAAAAATTGTGCCAATGTATGCTATGGACCACGGTTGGTGGTAATAGTCTGATGATAATATCTGTAACAATCTGTAATAAATATTCCTCCACAGTGTGGTGTGTTGGTGAAAGGGTATTGTATGGGAATTCTACACATGTGCATGATTGTTTTGTAAATTCACAACCTCTGTAATAAAAATATATTTTTAAAAAATAGTGTGGGTTAGTGGAAAAATACACCAAATATAAGATATGGACTATAGTTAGTAGTAATATTTTGAGGATGCTCTTGCATAGTTTGTAACAAATGTATCACAACAATGCAAGGTGTTGGTGGAAGGGTGATGTATGGGACCACTATATGGTGTTATGCATGTTTATTTTGTAAGTTCACAACTTTTACTATACACTTATTGTTTATGTATGTTCATGTAGGAATGCTATACTTCAATTAAAAATATACTAAAAAATTCAATTGAAAAATTTTAAATGCAATAAAGAAATATATAAACAAAAGATATTAGTAAAGGAATATACATTTGCAAAATGCTCCAGGGTATTCACATTGGGTATACTTAGCACAAACCTGAAAATTTTCAATTGACCAATTTAATTGGGCCATAAAGTTTGGGAGACAGGAAATAAAGTTTAAAAGATGTCCAGTGAAAATTCCAAGTTACCTGGATTGGCTTTCTGTGTGGATTAATAATTTCAAAGGCATATTGGCCACATTATTTTCTCTCATTGTATAAAACAACCCTTATGTTATATAGATACATATAAAGAGAGAGAGAACCCAATTCAAAATTGTTGGGAGTTTTCTTTTTCATTTTAAGCTATCTTTTCTTTAATACTGAAATACATTACAGATTTGAAAGTAAGCAGTATATTTTATTATATAATTTTAATATTTTTGTTATAGTAAAACATAAAACAATATATTCATATCTCTTTCATGAAATTATTTTTAAAAATGGAGAAAGGATCTATCTGGAAAATCCAACTGTAAAATTGTACCCTTAAATTCAAATTTTTAAAATTTTTGGTATGAATCTTTGAAATTAGTTCAAAATCATTGTGAGCCAAAAAATAAAAAGTTGAAATCCACTTAGACTACTACCCTCCCTAGCTTTCTGTAGTTCTTAAAATTTTTTCAAACATTTAACTCATTTTAGTTTTCTCTATATATGAGTTTAGACTGAGTTAATAAAAGGGGAAAATTCAAAAGTTGGATTAATAATTTCCTAGATTTCTAGAAAGGAAGGGGAAGAAGAAAGAGGGAGAGGGTGAGGGAAAGATGGAGAGATAAAGGAAGTAAGAACACAGATATATATAGATACATGCATTCATAAAAAGAGAGTTCCCCATTAGAGAAACTCAATATATGCAACCTACTCTCAAATGTTTAGAAAAGATAGATGATTGAGAGACAGAGATAGACATAGATATAGAGATAGATAATTATAATAGTGATATAAATGTGATAAAATGCTAATATTTGATAAATATGGGTATATGAGTGAAAGGCACATTGGAATTCTATGAATTGTGTCTATATTATTTTTTACAACTTTTCTGTAAGTTTAAAATTATCTCAAAATTGAAAAGAGAGAGGCGGAGCAGGTGTAGCTCAGTGTTGAGTGCCTGTTTCGTTTGCACCAGGTTCCAGGTTCAATCTCCCGGTACCTCCTAAAAAAGAAAAAGAGAGATTTCCCAACATATTTCAAGGTGAGTCTGTGTTCATTACATATGAAGCCAATCATTATTTTAATATATATGTATTTTATTCTCTCTTGCTATATATAGTGAATAACATGTAATTTAAAGGAATAATAATTTTCTCCCCAATTTTATATTTTGTTCATATATAATTATAATCAGGCCCAATTGTTAGGAATGTGCTGGGCACACAATACATATTAAATTAAGCTAAAATAATTGGATTAACTTACAAATACATTAACCTTTTCTGTTGATCACTTATATTTATTTGTTATTCTAACTCTTTAGTATAATTCTTACCTCTGAGTTTTTAGTATAGTAGTGTCCCTTCACTCTGATTTATGCCCTAATTACTCTATGTGTACTTATCCTGGTATATCATACTGGCCCATTTCCAATTGGGCATGGTCTTGGGGTCCCAGAATTCCTGGGTGGATACATTGGGCTCATTAAATCATAACCAAGTTGACTTCGTTTGTGCAACCAAGCTGACATAACAAAGCAAACTTACAGTGACCCTCTACTTCCTTTTTGTTGCAGAATAAAAGAGGTAGGAGGAGAAGTCTATGTTGTTTGCCTTTCTGGGGCCTCCTTGACATTCTGTGATCAGACCAGGTACCTCTGAAAGCCCCATATATCAAGAGTTATAAATTATACAAAGGTTATATATCAAACAGGGAAAGATACATTCTTTATTTTTTATCATATCTAGTCCCTAAATCACAGTAGGTGTGACCAATTCCAAGAAAGAAGGCAGCTGGACCTTCTCTTTGTTACTCTTTTTTTTCTTTTAGAAGACTATTGTGCAACTCAGAGACAATCAAGGTTAGTTGACCTATAATGAGGACACATTGCCAGATACCTGCTAGAAAGGGAAAATTTTAAAAGCAGTTTATTTTACAAGTTAAGCACCCAAGGAGCTTACTTCAAATATAACTTCAGCCTCCAAATATTATTT
Organism: Cabassous unicinctus; assembly: GCA_029593785.1. Lineage (NCBI taxonomy): Eukaryota > Metazoa > Chordata > Mammalia > Cingulata > Chlamyphoridae > Cabassous > Cabassous unicinctus. The sequence goes on along the minus strand of JAQZBX010001252.1, from coordinate 32,300 downwards.
AACTACATGTTTCAGATCCCAGAGACTTCAAGTGGAAATAGTCTGTTTGAATAGAGTTGGAGAAATATTTATACCTTACTATCAAGTTCAAAAGTGATTTTATATACATTATCATATATAATCTTTGCAGTAACCTTGTGAGGTACTCAGAACAATAATCTCATTTTTAAAAACTAAAGAAATTGAGGTTCAAAGAGATTAAGTAACTGATTTAAAATTATTTTTTAATCACTATTTACTCTTCTGTACTAACCTTGCCCTTATTGAGCTTATAGGAGGAGTCAATCATTTAACTAATAACTTAATCAAATATTGAATTATGATTGTCATCACTGTTATGAAGGAGAAATTCAGGCTGCAGTAATTATAGATAAAGGAGGGGGTGGATTATCTAGTTGGGACTTCAAGGAAGAGTTCCTATGTAAATGACTTCTGAGCAGACTGATAAAAGGTAGGAATTATCTAGATGAAAAGAGATGGTGCAGAGGAAACAGGGTATGCTGACACCTTGAAGTGGGAAAGATCATTATGTGATCACATTGCAGAACAGGGAGCAATTTAAACAGTGGTGCTCTGTGAGAGAAGTAAGAAGGCAGGGCAGATAATACAGGGATTTGTAGAATATATTAAGGATTTTGGTGTTTATTCTAATAAAAGTGGGATATTAATGGTTTTAAACAGTAAATTTTGCACATTAGCATTTGCAAGTTAAAAGCATCATTGTGATTACAACATGCAGTGCAAGAAGATCTTTCATGAATCTTCTGCAATAATTGAGACAAGAGAATACAGTTTTGAGGTGAGATGAATATGAGAGAAGAAGGAAATGAGACATCTTTGAAACAAAGGTGGCAAAAATTTAAAAGACAATGATGAATTGAATGGGGAAGGTATCAAAATGACTATAAATTTTCATGTTTGTATGACTGGGAGAGTGGTGGTACTATTACAGAGTGTAAAATAAAAAGAACCAGGTTTGGAGATGAAAAGGATCAAGAGTTTATATTGGGACCTGTGGAGATTGTTTGCCTTTGTGACCTCCGAGAAGAGATTTGTAGTAAGCAACTCTGGAGTTAGAGAAGGTCTGGTCTGGAAATATAAATGGGAGAGTCGTTAGAAAATAGATAGTAGTTGTACTGCTAGTTGGTCTGTCAGGAGAATACAGAGTGCCAATTATTAAAAGTCAGTCAAAAATGAGCCAGCAAAGGATCGTCAGAAGGAGCAGCCACAGGGACTACAGAAAATATAGGAGACTACTTATAGTATTGAAAACCAAGAGAAGAAAGAAATTGTTTTGGAAAAAGGAAATTCTTGACACTGTTTATGGAATGCCAAATAGTCTATAGGAATCAACTCTTGATATTCAGCCTACTTACTTGCAAAAGATAAAAAACATAAATATTTCATGTAAGAGGAAATACAAGTTTAACTGGAATGCAAGAAAGCATGCTCAACCATACCAAATATATCTATACACACATTTTTAAAATGTGAAATGTCACCTTGCATCTATGCTAGAGAAAGTTAAGACTCAGCAAGGTTGTAATAAAATTAATAAATTCATTATTAGTTGTTAAAATAAATTAGTACAGTACCTTTAAAAGACAATTTAATAATTTATATGAAAATATGTTGATAAACTTTGTTTCAATAATTCCACTACTACATAAGAATGTCTTAGAAATGCCCAAAGAGCAATAACTAGAAATTATTTTATTGGAAATTAACTTACACAATGTTCACAACAAAGCAATAACAGATGTAGTGCTATTATCCTAATATTTTTCAGATGAGCAAACTGAAAGGTTAAGTAACTTTCTTAAGGTTGCATGCTAACAAGGACTAGAACAAAGATTTGAACAAGGGCATTTGAACCAAGAGTTTGTATTCTAAGTCATCAGATTCTTCTGCTTTTTCCCCTAAGTGCCTGGAACATAGTAAGTTTGGGATAGTTTTGCTGAATAAGCAAATGAATTAATTCATGAATCTTAAAAAACAAATAAATGGGGACTTCTGGAAAAACAGCATTGGAGTAGGTAGGCAGGGATCAACTCTCTCACAAAAACAATGGAGGAAGGGCAAAAAGCTGTCTGAGGGAACTGCTATGGGGAGCTGCAGACCAGGAGAGTGCTGCACAACCTCCAGGAAAGTGAGGGATAGAGAATGAAAAAGCTGAAAAGAAAATCATGAGTTAATAGCCTCTGCAGCTGGAATAGCACACATCCCCCACACTCAAGGCAAACAGCCTGGATAAAAACCTTAGCTCACTGCAGCAAACTGAGAAGGGTACAGATGTCTTCCTTTCTGGGTGAGAGAGGGTACAGCAGAGGGTGGAGAGTGGCTTCTCTTTAGTGAGTTTGGCCAGCAGAGCATACTTAGAATCTCAGTTCTGGCCAGACCAAAATCACAAGCAAGTGGAGGTTGAAAGAGACACCTCCATGGAAAGTTTCACTGATGAACACCATCTGCAGGCAGGCCGAGAAACTGAAGGAGGAAAAACTGCTTTTTGGAATCTCTCATGTCCCAAACCCCTTGGATCAGATCTGTGTCCCATTTGTGAGTCACTGGTCTGATCTTGATAACTTAAGGTGTGCAATTTTAAGATGCAGAATAAGTTGAACAAAAAATTCACCAACATATTCAGATGCCTACACATCAGAAAAAATTTACAAGCCATACTTGGAAACAGGAAGAGATGACCCAGCCAAAGAACAAATCAAAAATCCTGATGAGACACAGGATTAAAGGCAACTAATCAATGATAATCACACAAATCTCCTAAATCAATTCAATGAGTTGAAGGAAAATATGAACTAAAGGCTAAAGGACATTAAGAAGACACTGGGTGAACATAATGAACAATTTTTAAGCCTGCAAAGAAAAATAACAGAGCTTATGGGAATAAAGACACAAACAATGAGATTAAAAACACATTAGAGGTATATAACAGCAGATTTGAATTGACAGAGGACAGAATTAGTGAACTAGAGGACCAAACATTTGAACAGAAAAAACAGGAGAACAGAAAGAGAAAAGGATGGGAAAAATGGAACATGGTCTCAGGGAGTTGAATGGCAAAGTGAAATGCACAAACATACATGGGATCAGTGTCTCAGAAGAAGAAGAAAGCAGAAAGAGGGCAAAAGAATATTTGAGGAGACAATGACCCAAAACTTCCCAACTTTTAAGAAAGATGTAAATATCAATATCCAAGAAGGACAATGCAGCCCAAACAGAATAAATCTAAAAAGACCTACTCCAAGACACCTACTATGCAGAATGACAATTACCAGAGAAAAAGAGGATTCTGAAAGTGGCCAGAGAAAAGCAATGTGTCACGTACAAGGGAACCTCAATAAGAATAGGTGTCTATCTTGCATCAGAAACCATGGAGGTGAGAACAAAATGGTATGATGTATATAAGGTACTGAAAAAGAAAAACCACCAGCCAAGAATTATTCATCCGACAAAACTGTCCATAAATGAGGGTGAGTTTAAAGTCTTCAGAGACAAACAAAAACTGAGATAGTATGTTCCCAAAAGACCAAAATTACCAACTGAAAGGAAAAGAAAAGGGTGAGAGATTTGGAGAAGAGTGGAGAAATGAAGATTATTAGTAAGGGTAACTTAAAGGATAAAAAGACAGATAATAATAAGATGTGACAACAGAAAGCCAAAGGATAAAATGTACATAGTAAGTAATGCCTACACAATAATAACATTGAATGTTAATGGATTGAACTCCCCAATCCAAAGACACAGACTGACAGAATGGATAGAAAAATATGAACCATCTATATGCTATCTACAAGAGACTCCTCTTATATATAAGGATACAATCAGGTTGAAAGTGAAAGGTTGGAAAAATCTTTTCCATGCAGATAGTACCCAAAAAAGATCTGGAGCAGCAATACTAATATCAGAAAGAAAAAAAAAAGATTTTAAATGCAAAATTGTTATAAGAGATGAAGTAGGTGATTTACATTAATAAAAGGGGTAATTCACCAAGAAAAATTAACTATAATAAATATTTATACATCTAACCTGGGTGTCCCAAGATACATGAGGCACACACTGGCAAAACAGAAGGGAGAAATAGATGCCTCTACAATATTAGTTGGAGACTTCAACATACCACTCTCAGTATTGGATAGAACATCTGGACAGAGGATAACTAAGGAAAAAGAGTGTATGAATATGATGAATGAACTAAATCTAACAGATATTTATAGAGCATTACCACCTCCAAACAGCAGGATATATATTCTTTTCAAGTGCTCATGGATCCTTCTCCAGGATATGTTTGTTCACAAGACAGGTCTCAATAAATTTTAAAAGATTGAAACTATACAAAGCACTTTCTCTGATAATATGAAATAAAGCTGGAAATCAATAATGGGTGGAAAATGGGAAAATTCACAAATATATATAGATTAAACAACACACCCACAAATAATCAACGGGTCAAAGAAGAAATTGCAAAAGAAATCAGTAAATATATCAGAATGAATGAAAATGAGAACACAATATATCAAAACCTATGGGGTACAGAAAAGGCAGTGCTAAGAAGGAAATTTAAAGCCCTTAATGCTTACATTAAAAAATAAGACAGAGCTAAAATGGAAGACCTAACTGCACACCAAGAGGAACTAGAAAAAGAACAGCAAACTAATCCCAAACCAAGCCGAAGGAAAGAAATAATAAAGATCAGAGTAGAAATAAACGAAATTGAGAACAACAAAAAAAGAGAGAGAGAAACTCAACAAAACCAAAAGTAGGTTCTTCAAGAAGATCAGCAAAACTGACGAACTCATAGACAGAAAAAGAAAAAAAGGGAGAAGATGTAAATCAATAAAATTGGAAATGAGGGGGGGGGCGCTACCACTGACTATGCAGAAATAAGAATGATCATGTGGCAGTTTGAGATTATTTAATGAATATTGAAAAGATAAAGATTATGCTTGTAAACTAATCTATTCTTCTGAGTGATACCCTTTGATTGAATTACATTCAATTAATGAGCCTTTGATTAGATTACCTTTTAAGATTGCTTTGGGATTTTGATTTGACTATATCAGTTGGCAGGACTCAGTTAAGCCCCTGCCCCCTTGCTGGGTCTGATATAAAAAGATACCCACACAGACAGACAGACACATGGGAAGAGAGAGCTCTGACATTTTTTATCCTGCCGTATGAAAGAAAGGAGAAGGCTAAACCAGGTGAGGACCTGGGGAGAGATGACCCAATTTGCCTGACAGCTTACAACTGACCTTGGCAAGAGAGCGGGTCAGCTGACACTAATATAGGCAGCCCTAAGAGACAAGCCTTATGCCAGCCTGCAGCTGAAATCGGGAAGAACGGAAACAGCTAAGCCTGAGAGAGAAAGCCCAGAAGGGAAGACAAAAACCTCACAGAGATTGCCTGCTATCTTGCTTCAACACATGGCAGCTGACTTTAGTGAGAAAGTACCTCTTATGGTACCTTGAGGTGGACTTTCCACGGCCTTGGGAATGTAAGTTTCTAACCCCAAATAAATACCCTTTATAAAATCCAACAGATTTCTGGTACTTTGCATCCACATGCTTTGGCAGAACAATACAGATCATAAAAGGATAATATGAACAACTATATGCCAAAAAACTGGAAAATGTAGATGAAATGGAAAAATTCCTAGAAACACACAATCTACATTGACCCTAGAAGAAACAGAAGACCTCAACAAACCAATTACAGGTAAAGAGTTTGAAACAGTCATAAAAACCTCCCTAAAGTGAAAAGCACAGGACCAGATGGCTTCAAAGGTGAATTCTACAAATCATTCAAAGATGAACTAATACTAATCTTGCTCAAGCCAACACTACCCTAATACCAAAAGCAGATAAAATAATACAAAAACAGAAAATTACAGACTAATTTCTCTAATGAATACAGATGCAAAAATCCTCAACAAAATACTGGCAAACCGAATCCAAAAGCACATTAAAAGAATTATATATCACGATCAAGTGGGTTTTATCTCAGGTATGCAAGGGTGGTTCAGCATACACACAAAAAATTATTTTAAAAGACTACATTTATAATTTTATAAAGAAGAATACTCTTGATTGACACAGAAAAGGCATTTGACAAAATACAGCATCCTTTTCTTGATAAAAACACCCCAAAAGATAGAAATAGAAGTTAGCTTTCTCAACATGATAAAGTGCATATATGAAAAACCCACAGCTAACACTGTACTCAACAGTGAAAGACTGAAAGCTTTCCTGCTGCTGAGATTGGGAAAAAGACAAGGATGCCTGCTGTCTCCACTGTTGTTCATTATTGTACTAGAAGTTCTAGTTAGAGTAATTAGGCATGAAAAAAGAAATAAAAGTCACCCAAATAGAAAAGGAAGAAGTAAAACTTTCACTATTCATTGATGATATTATACCACAACTAGAAAATCCCAAAAAATCCATAACAAAGCTACTAAAATTAATAGACAAGTTCAGCAAAGTGGCAGGATACAAGATTAATATGCTAAAATAAGTTGTATTTCTATATACTACTGATGAACAATTTGAGAAGGAAGTCAGAAAAACATTCCATTTATAATAGTGACTGAAAGAATCAAGGACATAAAGGATCTGTATTCAGAATACTACAAAACATTGCTAAAAGAAAACAAAGAAAACCTAAATAAATTTAAGGACAGTCCATGTACATGGACTGGAAGATGAAATATTGTTTAGATGTGAATTCTACTCAAACTAATTTACAGATTCAATGCAATCCCAATAGAAATCCCAACAGCCTTTTTGTCAGAAATGGAAAAGCCAATTATGAGATTTATTTGGAAGGGTAAGGGCTCCGAATAGCCAAAATGTCTTAAAAAAGAAAAAGAAAGTTGGAGGACTCTCACTTCCTGGCTTTAAAGCATATTACTTAGGTACAGTGGTAAAAATAGCATGGTACTGGCATAAAGACAGACAACTTGACCAATGGAACCAAATCGAGAATTCAGAAATAGACCTTGACATCTATGGTCAAGTGATTTTTGACAAGACTGTCAAGCCCACCTGAGTGCCAGAACAGTCTATTCAACAAATGGTGCTGGGAGAACTGGATATCTATATCCAAAATAAAGAAAGAGATACCTATCTCACACCTTATACAAAAATTAACTCAAAATGGATCAAGGACCTAAATATGAAAGCTACAACCATAAAACTCCTAGAAGAAAATGTATGAAAAGATCTTCATGGTCTTGTGGTAAGCGATATTTTCTTAAACCTTACACCCAAATCAAAAGCAATGGATTTAAAAATAGATAAATGGGAGACCGTCAAAATAAATACTTTTGTTCTCCAAAAGACAGTCAAGAAATAAAAAGGCAGCCTATTCAATGGGATAATATGTTTGAAAACCATATATCTGATAAGGGTTTGATATCCATGTTATATAAAAAGATCATATAACTCAACTTTAAGAAGACAAGCAACCAAATTAAAAAATGGGCGAAAGGCTTGAATAGACATTTTCCAAAGAGGAAATACAAATGGCCAAAAAGCACATGAGAAAAAAATTCAACATCACTAGCTATTGAGGAAATGCAGATCAAAACTACAATGAGATACCATTTCATACTTTATAGAAAGGCCATGACTAAGGAAAAAAATGGAAGGTTGCTTAGCCCACTACAGGGGTCTAGGAAGGTGGAGATGATACCTGAGCTGAGTCCTGAAGCAACATTATATATTATCCATTATAGAGGAGGCAAGGACATTTCAGAAGAGGGGAAACAGCATCATTAATGGAAGTGGTGTGTGCATCTGTGTATGTCTGTGTCCATGTGTGTGTTGACAGTGGTAGTAGCGGCAATGGGGAGAGGATCTCCCAGAAATCACTAATGGAGAGTCTTAATTTTCCTATGCTACTTCTGAATTTACAGTCCTTGTTACTGCATCTTTACTCACCATTAAATACATCAATCCAGTTATTGTTCAGAACTCAAGATATCAGACTTTAAATATATATTTCACCAGAATTATACCTATGTAAATGTAAGAAAAGCCTGAATTGTGACCTCCAATTCCAAACCTGCCACCTTGTTCTTGCTGCAAAAGTTCTTTCTTTCTTCCTAGAGCTGGGTGTTTTCATGTTAGTCTCTAAATATTTTTAATCCACTTCTTCATTCAAACTGTATGAGTGCCTTATTGGCTAATGTCTTAAATTAATTTGTACTGTTAAGAGTAATATCTCTTCAAAATGGCATGTGTCCCTTCTAATGAACAACTTCTGTGCTTCAGCTCAATTATATTAATCCTGAATATAAGTTTAGTACATTATAGTCTATAAAATACTTTAACATATAATCTCAGTTGATAATTAGCCTTATTTTAAGGTGGTTATTATTATGCAGTTTCTTTTTAAAGTTGAGAATATTGAAGTTTAAAAAACTAATTAATTCAGAGTCCTCAGTAAAACTAATACTAAAGTTCATTTTATTTAAGTTGTAGTGGGGGCAATTTTACCCCTGTGATGTCATGTTTTCACCAGCTAAAGACAGAATAAGTGATTTTAGCAACTGGAACAAGCTAATGGTATATACATATAACTTGGCCTCAGGAGTCCTTTGGTTACTTCTTCCCATTCCACCAAACAGACAGCCTCCTATTCTAGCTTCACTGATTGTACCTCTGTTCGCTATTTATTTCCTCAGAGTGGCACTTGCATAGGTGACACTTAAATGTTTTATTAGCATTCATCTGATTAAGAAAGAATTACTCATCCTCTTTTTGATAATTTTTAACCTTAGAACTCAAATATGTTTGCAAAGACATGATGTACCTTTTGACTGCACCAATGACCTGATTGTTTTTATTTACACTACAGTCACAGTAGTACTTTTACAAGTTTTTTTATTTCCTTATATTATTTTGTCCTGGCCTTTCACTCAGTGTTTCAAAGAAAGCTTTTGTCAGGTAGACAGCCCCTTGAGAGGCAAAACCATAGAAAATGTCAAAGAGTGGTTACCAGTCATAAATGAGAAAAGAGAGATGGGCAACGGCACAATGGCAATAAGTGGGCACTGCAATATGCCTAGAGAGAATATCTCACTGGTCTTTCTACCCTTAGGCAAACCTAGCAAGTATGGTAGCATTTAAAATGACTTATCCTCATTACCTTTATTATGACCAAAATCAAACTCATTACCCTGCCCTTCCATACTTCCAATCGTTTCTTCTCCTATATACTCAGTTTCAGTTAATTACCTTACCATCATCAATCCAAGCTAGAAAATTGAGATATCATTGTGCATTCCTTTCCCCTATTTTCCCTATTTTCTTAAATCTTCAAATATGCATCTCAAATGCTTTTTAGTGTTGTGAAACTAGTTCAGGACCCCTACATTACCACTGCGATTATCATAACATACTTAAAATTAACTGCCTGAATCACATTCCACTTTCCACTCCACCTCTACCCTGCCAGACCAGTGATCTTTGAGAACACAGATCTTCTCATGTACCTTTTCCTTTAGAAACTTTTAATTGCTTCTGATATGGATAGGATAAATCTTGAACTCCTTTTAAGGTCATTACGATCTAGAGGGCTAATCACATTTCCAGCCTCATATTTTCCTACCCCAAATGCACATACCCCCATACTTGAGGAAAACATCCTGACCTAAGCATAAGTCTATAAGAGCTTTACTTAGAATATTTTTAGGAAGTCCCTCATAGGACGAATAGGCTTTGTATATGATGGGATTTCATGGACATAATTTATCTTTCCTTCATGATAAAAGCTAGCCCGTCTTAAGCTGTTGTTCAGAGAAATAGCTGTTCATGGATAATAACAGATATAGCCAGATTGGTCTTCCCTTTGGCAAATGATTTGTATTGTTTAACTGTAAAACAAAATCAAACAAATTTCCTGTTTCACTTTCAGAAACTTTCATGTTACCTTGCACGGTGAAATGCCAAAGGGAAGATTTAATTATATGCTTTATTAATACGTATCAATAAAATTGATTTGTTAAGAAAATATAAATTAAATAAATAAATAGATAAATAAATAAATAAGTTTTTTTTTTTTAAAAAAAAAGCATAGTCCCCAAACATTTTTTCAGATATGGAATAATATGTTCTCACAACACAGCTTGCTTGCTCTCAGACCCATAACAGAGTTTGGCAAATGCTGATATATGCCCTATTCATATGAAGATTCAAGTTATCTCTCAGAAAATATGGTTGGATAGGGAAAAATAAACAGAAGCGATAAATCAGAAAACACAGAAACCTGGGACCCTGAAGTGTGTGCATTGGAGGAGGACTGCAATAGGTTGGGAAGGGGCAGGGGACACATGACTCCAAGTGTAGGAAAAGAGGAAGGGAACATAAGTGCTGTTATGGGCTGAATTGTGTACTCCCAAAGATATATTGAAGTCCTAAGCTCTAGTACCTCAGAATGTGACCTTATTTGGAAAAAGAGTTGTTGCCAATGGAATTAGTTAAATTAAGATGAGGTCATACTTGAGTAGGGCAGACCTTTAATCCAATATGACTGGTGCCCATAGAAGAAAAGAAAAGACAGAAAGAAAGAGAGGGAAGATGGTCCTGTGAAGACGGAGGCAGAGATAAGAGTTATACTGCCTCAAGCCAAGGAATGTCAAGAATTGCCGGCCACCTTTAGAAGCCAGGAGAGAGGCACTGAACAAATTCTTCCCTAAAAACTTCAGAGGGAATGTATTAGTTAGCCAAAGGGGTGCTGATGCAAAATATCAGAAATTGGTTGGTTTTCAAAAAGGGTATTTATTTGGGGCAGAAGCTTACAGTTACCAGGCCATAAAGCATAAGTTTCTTCCCTCACCAAAGTCCATTGCCACGTGTTGGGGCAAGATGGCTGCCGATGTCTGCCAAGAGTTCAGGCTTCTTGGGTTCCTCTCTTCCCGAGGGCTTCGTTTCCTGGCTCAGCTGCTGTTCTCTCTCTCTCCAAGGCCAGCCTAGACTATCAGGTGAACAGCTCTGTCTCTCTCTTCCCAGGGCTTCTTCCGTGTCTAAGGAGCTGTCTCTATTTCTCTGTGTTCTTCTTCTGTGTGTTCACTTCCCGGGCTCCAGCTCAAAACTCCAACCTCCCTTCTCTATGGTGCAGTTTTTCTGTGAGTTGGTGGGTACGGACTCAATGTCCTACTGACATCGCCCAATCAAAGCCTTAATCATTATTTAATTAAGTAAAACTCTGAATCCATATAATCTAAAATGCCCAGAGGAAAAGACCAGTTCAAAAACATAATACAAATATTTCTTTTTGGAATTCATCAATAATATTAAACTGCTACAGGAAACATGACCCTGTGACACCTGGATTTCAGACATCTGGCCTCCAGAACTGTTAGACATAAATTTCTGGTTTTTTTTCAAGCCATCTAGTTTGTAGTACTTTGTTATGGCTGCTCTAGGAAACTAAGACAGGCATATAAATTCAAACTTCATCTACTTCATGTACATCCACATGCTTAAAAGAGTCATCTAAAATAGGCTAACCATCAACAAAACATTATTTAGAATATAAAACTTAATATCATATGTATATATATATAAGTAAAATTAAATTATTGACTTTTCTTCCTAAGTTAGATGGCAGTCTTCTCATCATAAAATGGGTACATTAAAAATGGACATAAGGACCACAGTTCTAAAATAGTCTTATAATTTTTAAACTCATAAGAGCTCTTGAAAAGAATTAGGCTTTGATAATTAAGGGTAAAAATAAAATCATTATATGAAATATCTATCAAATTTCTTTGACCTCATTTTAAAATTGTGTATATTTATGTCAATATCATTTACAGCAATAAAATAATGTCTAGAATTTTCAAAATAAGTAGGTTAAAAAATTAGGTTAGACATTTAATCACTATTGAAACCAACCTTACAGCATTCTAAGATTTAGCATTTCCAAGTTAATCCCAGGGAGAAAAAGTAGATAATGGCACAGCTGATGTCTAGAAAATAAATTGAAAATAAAAACTTAGGAAAAATGTGGAATATCCAATTTAATCTAGGGGTCAGTAAGAACAGGCTCAGCTTAAATGTTAAAGCAGAATAAACCAAAGGATCATTATTGTTAGGGAATGGTTCAACAACAAAAGGATCTGAACTCTCCACCTTCAAGGGACTTGAATAAATTCTGGCAACTTCAAGTTTTACAAGTTCAGAAATAGCATAGCCCTCATTATTTGCTACTTCACTGCTTCTAAGCAAGGAGAATTTAGGTCAGAGTTGAGACTGAGTTAGTCCTGGTAACTGTCAACAAATAAATCTCTGCCCCATATTTCATTTTTTATGAAAAATAAATGAGTGTGGGGCAAAGAAAATGACAGCCTTATGGAAACAAGAATCTGTTATCACCTGTATTTGCATTTTAAAATTACTTTTGAAGAAATGATAATGGACTTTCTACATTCTTCCCAGGACACTAAAGGCAGCATCACAGAGTGGCCCATATTTGCTTTTCCATATCCCTAATAACTATAATCATATGCACACTTCCTTCTTGACTCCAACACAGGTGAAATCAATCCCTAGTGTAGCAAAGACTAATAGGAAACCATTCCAATTAAGTACCATTCTTAAAATGTCCCTTTAAACTTTGTGTTATCTTCTGTTGACAAAAATATATATATTTGCTTAAAAACAGTCTGGATTTTATTTCTTATCACTCATGGCATCACAGTCAAAGTCAGTGTCTGAGATAATGCTTCATTTTCTGCTTCTACTGATTTTATTTTTCTTTGCATGGCTTATGAAAATTTCTCTTATACAGTTATACACACATTTATTTGCAGAAGAGAAAGTCTTGGGGAGCAAATGTAGCTCAAGTGGTTGAGCGCCTGCTTCCTATGTACAAGATCCCAGGTTCAATCCCCAGTACCGCCTAAAAACAAACAGACAAAAAAACCGACTCTCATTGGGGAACAGATATAACTCAGTTGTTGAGTGCCTGCTTCCATGTACAAGGTCCTGGGTTTAACCCCCAGTACCATCTGGAAAAAAAAAAAAAAGAGAGAAAGTCTTTGGAAGATTAAAAAAAAGTGTTCAGTGAAAATCTCAAAGCACAGAGATAGAAAGAAAGTACTCCATCTCAGGCAGTATTGTGGCCTTCCAGGGCATCAAATGTCTGTTTTGTCTTCGTTTCAACATAAGCAACCATCTCTGATGGGGAAGAAAGAGACTTGGGCCTCACTTGCTTATCAGCATTCAGCAAAATTTGAAAATGAGCTTCTGCAGCCTTGCTTCTCATGCCATCCATTCTTCGGTCCTGCTGTCCTTCCTTTCTCCTCAATCTTCCTGAAAAACTACAGTCACTTCCAACTTTTGATGTCCCTGGTGTGTCCCACAGGAACAAAGCTTGGGAGGAACCATGTCCTCTTAAACCTTTCTGAGAGTTATGGATTGAATCATTTCCCCCAAAAAGATATGTTCAAGTCCTAACCCTCAGTCCTGTGAATGTGAACTCATTGGTAAATAGGATCTTTGGAGATGTTTTTAGTTAAAGATGAGGCCAAACTGAATCAGGTTGGGCCTTAATCCAATATTATTAGAGACTTTATATGCTGAGGAAATTTGAACATAGTAGTACAAGACAGGAGACAGATAATCATATGATGGATTCAGTGGCAGTTTGATATTGTTGAATTCCAAAAATAGATATTGGATTGTGTTTATAAATTAGTCTGTTCTTCCAGGCATATTAGATGTATTAGATTCATAAGTTTCACTTTTACTTTACTAACTCAAGATTAGGGCTTTTTTTGACCATGTCATTAGGGAGTGCAGGGTTGAACCCCACCCCCCGGGTGGGGATAAAACAGACTTTCACACAGGAGTAAAGGAGAACACAGAAGCAGATACGCTGGAAGAGAGAGTGGTCCGTAGATATGGCCCTGGGAAGAGAGATGAGCCTGATAGTCTACGCTGAACTTGTGAAGAGAGCAGAGCAGCTGACCTTGGAAAGGAACGAGCCTGGGGAGAGTGAGGAGCCTTATGCCAGCCTACAGCTGAGATCAGAAGAAGCTGGGACCACGGAGCCTTAAGAGGAAGAAGGAAGGCTGAACCCTCTCAGACATCACCTGTCATCTTGCGTTAGCACATGGCAATAGACTTTGTGTGAGAAAGTACCTCTTCTGGTACCTTGAGTTGGACTCCTTAGGGCCTGGTAACTGTAAGCTTCTACCCCAAATAAATACACTTTATAAAAGCCAACAGAGTTCTGGTGCTTTGCATCAGCACCCCTTTGGCTGACTAATACAGAAGCATAGACTAAGTTTGCCAGCAAGCCACCACCAGAATGCTACAGACTTCAGAGAAGCATGGCCCTGCCAACACCTTGATTTTGGATTTCTAGCCACCAAACTGTAAGATAATAAATTCCTGTTGTTTAAGACAATTTGCCTATGGTATTTTCTTATAGCAATCTTGGATAACTTACTGAGGTTCCCTGGTACCAGTGAAATATAGATCATTTCCAAAATGGATTCCTTAGCTTGCTAGAAGAAAACCTATGACATAGTGAGACCTCTTCTATTTCTTCTCTTCTATTTTGGATTAAATTCCATACCCCTCTATTCTGTGTTAAAAAAGAAAGTAGTTGGCGGTTTTGTTCAGTATCAGCAAAGAGCAAGAAGACGATTCCATATAGATGAAATGGTGGCTCCACTTCTGGGCAGTGAGTGGTGTATTAGTCACAGCTCTTTTTATTAAAAATTTCAGAAACCTAATTCAAAATCAAAAGAGTGGGCCACCCCATTCAAGAGAAAGGAGTGATTTGCTTGAGGGTTCTGTTCCCACTTTGAACAACCACTTGGAACTGGCAGAAATACCTTCCTAAAAGCTCCAGAAAACAGGTAAAGGACTGCAGTAACAGGGTCTGGTGGTTTGAAGCTGTATGTACCCAAGAAAAACATGTTCTTAAATCTAGTCAATTCCTGTGGGTGTGGACTCAATTTATGTAGGACCTTTTGATGAGGCTACTTCAGTTAAAGTGTGATGCACCTTATTCAAGATGACTCTTACTCCTATTACTGGAGACCTTGATAAGAGAATGAAATTCAGTGTAAGAGAAAAAGCCATGCAAACAAAAAGCTGAAATCAATAAAACCCAGAAAAGAAGGGAGAGACCAGCCAATGCTGCCATGTGCCTTTCCATGTGGCAGGGTTGCCAAGGATCACCACCAGCAAGAACAGCAGCTGTTTTTTGGGAGGAAAGAAGTGCCTTTATAATGCTTTGTTTGGATATTTTCACAGCATGAAAATTGTAAGCTAATAAATTCCTATTGTTTAAACCAACCCATTTCATGGTAGCTGCTTGGAGCATCCTAGGAAACTAAAACACACAGAGTGAGCACCAACCTAAAAAATAAGGCTACAGGAAGGATGACATAAGAGTGGTTCTGAGCAGTCAGAAAGGGGGAAAGGAAAGTGCAATTCTTCTTTCCCTGGGTTGAGAAGAAAGCCATTGAATAGAATGTTTTTGTCCTATTTTACATTTGAAACT
Source organism: Cabassous unicinctus (assembly GCA_029593785.1). Taxonomy (NCBI): domain Eukaryota; kingdom Metazoa; phylum Chordata; class Mammalia; order Cingulata; family Chlamyphoridae; genus Cabassous; species Cabassous unicinctus. The sequence goes on along the minus strand of JAQZBX010001252.1, from coordinate 16,760 downwards.
ATAGGCAAAACCAGTTTCACAGACTGTTTCCAAAACAACCTGGAGTAGCCACACAAGGTTAGGTAGATATTGTCCTGACCTCCCCTCTGGTGGGTTTCCCAAGACTCCCATTTGGCATAAAAATATTGGCAGGCTTGTGGTGCAGGGGAGGGGGGGAGGGTCACCACAATTAGAGAGAACTGACTATTTCAAGTCCACAGAGTACATCCAGTTTAAGGATCAAATAGAAATTACATCCAGACTTCAGGGTGACTAATATGGAGCCAAGTCAGCAAGATGGACTCCTGGGCTCTGACCAGCCTGAAAAATAACTGAACATGCATGAGTTCCTGGCCACAGTCAGTGGATGCTAGAAGTCACCAAAAGGTTGAGGCTATCATTGCAGAGATCAGAAGAACAAGAAAATCAAACAAAAATTTGCAGGAATAAATAATTGAGATGCATACTTTGTTCCTTGCCACTAAGAGACTTCATAAGTTTCCCCAATACACATATCATCTTGGTGACAAGCAGGAAAGAGGAGAAAATCTAGAAGACTTCATTATGCAGAAGAGATGGATATCCTGAAGAGACAATTTATCAGATGTATCAAATTTAGTTTTATGGGTTTTATTTTTATTATTATATTTTAGATTTTCTTTCACCATGCTACACTTCAGGATCCCATCAGATACAGAAAACAAAGAAGTATATTTTTATTGCATATCAGAGTATTGTGTGAGTCAGTTGAGATCATATTACGTGAGCAACGTATTAATATTTCCTACATCAGTACAAGGTTTCTTGAATTCTTCAAGAAAACACTGCCACAGTGACCATTTACATATGTAATTCCATATTTTCAGAAAACTGACAAATGCGAAAATAAGGTAAGATGAAGAAGTTGTTGAAAGCACTAATTCAAATTTCAGTTGACTTATGGATAGAGTAGAACTATCCCTAAATAATAAATGTTACTCTTAGTTGTTGCATGATAAAACACATTAACAAGTATTTTACATAAAATTAGCTGTTCACAATGAAGCATTATTCGTTAGGATTCAAATCGGCAGGTCAAATTTCTCAAAGATCTCTGTTTCCAAATAGCAAATATTAAATAATAAAAATCATAAAACTAAATTCAGTCACCTGATAAATACAGTGCCAACTTTAAACAGTTGGTGTGATCTAGGAATAGAGATCCACTGAGCATGAAATGAGCAGGAGATTACCTATTTGGAAAATATCGCAATAAATGTTAAAGAATCCTTTTCACAAATGTCAACTGGTGGTAAAGGCAAAAATTGAACAGTTGAACACAAAGGAGAGTGAATGTGATTTTTATATATGTGCAAGTCTTATGATTTTTATCAAATGTAGTACCTGTTATAGGTTGTAACTAGTATACATATTACAAGGGCACTCTCTATTAGAGTACATGATAATCTGTAATATTTAATTAGCTCTTTATTCTGTGAATAGAACATTATAGAAAAGAATAGAGGCTCATTTTATATGAGCTATAGATAATTTCTTGTATAGAAGTATTTTGCTATTTCTCAACATCCCCCCTAAGGTAATATCAACCATTTTGTTCAAGTTTTTTCATAAATTCTAAACTAAATGCAAATATAATTTTAGGATAAAAAATAGCAAAGAAATAAAAAACACACATAGACTAAATTATATTTAAGCAAACACATCTATGAATGCAAGCATTTCTAGACTTCTAGACAATATTTTTTACAAAATAAATTAGAAACAGCCCACATGACTATAAAATTTTCAGGTATAGAAATTGTGCTCTCTTGTGGTTGAGAACCTAGAGGATAGCATCAAATTTCACTGATTAAATGAAAACAAATGTGTGTTGACATAATTCTATTTTTCCTCAAAGGAAAATATCTCCTTCCTATCAAGCCTAAATGAGTAAATGTATTTCAAAATTAGAAATGCTTAACCAAATCCATTAATTCCTCATGGTTCATCTTTAACCAAGGTTAGTATAGCAGTCTGAAAATTAAAGCCTTTTAGATTTGAATCCTAACTGAAGAATCAGCTGGATTTTGCAAATAAATTAATAAATACAAGAATGAAAATGCATTAAAACAGATTAGAGAGATTTTATTTATAAAGCAGCCTTACCCTTTTGAATTTACTTTTTAGACATACTTATTCTCAGACACTGCTCTGTGTCTGTGCTGAGCTAATTTCAGAAACAATCAGCCGCTTGAAGTCCCTCTGTGTGCCTGGAAATATCAGTAGTGTGAAAATGTTATAAACAAAAGAAAAAGTTCCCACATTAAGCCCATACCTCACTATGAAATGAATTAGATCAGGAGATGAAAAGTAAAATTTCCATTAAGTTTTTTTGACAGTCAGGGTATTGAAGCATTTACTGTTTTAGAAGGAAAGAATTTCAGATAAACAAAAGGGACCAAATTGCTGAAGTTATTGGGGGTTTTGGTTCAGTTTTATTTTGTTTAGAGCCAAGAAAAGTCCACCAGCTTGCTTATTTATGAATTAAAAAGAGAGAGAATAAAAAGTCCTCATACTTTAGTAAGTGTTTTGGTTTGCCAAAGGGCTGATGATGTAAAGTACCAGAAAATGTGTTACTTTTATAAAGGGGTTTTAGTTGGGGTAAAAGCTTACAATTACAAGGCTGTGAAATATCCAAATCAAGGCACCATAAAAGGTGCTTTCTTACCAAAGTCAGCTACAGTTGAGTCTGTTGTCTGGGCACGTGGCAAATCAAGACGGCAAGGTCTCTGCCTTTCTGCACCTACAGGCAAACTTAGCATAGGACTTGTCTCTTACTTGCCTTTCTCTCTCTCTCTCTCGGGGACTCAGCTTCTTGAGCCTCTCCAGGGCTACTCTCTTTGCAGCTTAGTCCTGGGCAAAATCTCTCAAATAGCAGCATCAAACATGGTGGCTCCCTTTCTCTATGTCTGCCTGAGTGAGTCTCTCTCTGTGTTTCCATTTATATCAGACCCAGCAAGGAAGCAGAGCCTTAACCTGAGTCAAGCCTCACTGACGTATTCCAATCAAAAGCCCTAAATAGATCTTATCAAGTAATATAATCAAAGGACCTTCAACCAAATTTAATTCAATCAAAGGGTATCACACTCAGAGGAATAGATTAATTTACAAACATACTATTTCTCTTTTTGGGATACATAAAATAATTTCAAACTGCCACAGAAAGGAATATATTTTAAATTTTCCTTCCTTTCTTCTGCTCCCCCATTATGTTGAAAATTAAAATCAGTGATAAAACAGAATCAGGATATGTTTGCTTTACTTCTCAGATTTGCACATATCATATCTATCGATGCTGAGAGTTGAGATAATTCCAGTTTGTTGTCCTTGGCAAAGGAAATTCCAGAACTAAGGAAATATATAATATTCTTTTATTATTTCCCAATTTATCTTTATATGAAAATTGTTAGAATAAAATGACTCTAGTCTTTTTAATTACAGTGATGACAAGGAATCCACTTTTAAAGAGATTAGTACCTCTAATAAATTGACTAAGTATAACTATTTAAAATGAACAGAGGGGAAACAACAAAGTAAAGAGATTACTGCAATTACATTTTTAAAAATTGCTTCACAAAATGAGTCTTAAGCAGGGAATTTGATGAACTCAATTTCAAGTTATCAGCAAGAAAAAGTAAAGAGAAATTCCTGAAACAGAAGTTCATGAAATGTAACTACATTTCATGTGTCAGGTGCATAAAGTTGCTAAATGTCAATGTACTAAAAGGAACTGCGGTATAAAAGGAGAGACTGATTGTTGCCGATTTCTTCTACCTTGGCTTCTGAAGTAAATGCTGGTAGATTATATTTTGGGGAAGATTTAAAATCTAGAAATATATATATATATATATATATATATGATAGAAATTATATAACTCTACCACTTTTTCTCATCTTGCTCAAAATATTAGATGCATTTTATTCAAAAATTTCAATCTGGGATCTATATTAACTCTTATTTATGAGAAAAAGAAGGTAAAAATGATATTTCTTATTAAAGTATATCTTCAAAAGGAGAGAGATGACAACTTCCTGTCAAAAAACTAGTTGCAAGCCTGGGCTTTGGTTCCAAAAGTTCTCATTTCAGGTGCAGCTTCATACATCCACGGGTATATGATTTTGAAAGAGTTACCAAAGTTTTGTGAATCTGAGTTTCACTTCTTCAATGGAAACAAAAAGAAAATAGCACTTCCCTCTTAAAGTTGTTATGAACATGTTATTAGATTGCTTATATAAAATGATTTGCACTCTAGCACATAATATGTGCATTTATTTTGTTAATGTGTAAACAAATAATTTCCAAAATGATAACTGAAAGCAAAATCATTGTCTAATCAATCATTGCCCAATATAAAGGCTTATATCAAAGGCCAAAGTAAATTTTCTCTTATAAATATGCTTTCATATTCTTCTGCTATAATCTTCTTGTGGCTTTGGAATAGTCACCAGAACAAATAACACAAAACAATTTTCATTACATACGAATGATGGCTAGCACTCATTAAGTACTGTCTCAATGACATCCACTATTCTAAGCGTTTGAATAGTTTAAATCATAAAATTCCATAGCCACCTTATGAGGTCAGTACAGTCATTGTTTCCATTTTACAGAAAAGAAAAGTGAGGCCCAGAGGAATACAGTAACAGCCAAGGTCACACAGCTGATGACTTGGAACCTAGATTCGAAACCAGGTAGACTATTTTGAGGACCCATATTCTTAATCACTACTCTGCATTCAAGTCCAACCTTAAGTAATTTTTATTAGTAGTAGGGTATCAAAATGTGTTTGCTGAATAAGTGAGTATAAATATATACAATCATATTTTCAATATCCCTTTCAAGGCAAAACATTGATTTCAAAGTTGTCACCAAGTTTTAACTGTACAACAGTTACAACTTTTTTTTTTTTTTTGCAGGCAGGAAGTTTATTGGGAAGCTCTCCCAATGGAGGGGGTCTGAAGAGAGACTTCAGCCCACCCGTGGAAGGTGGTGGATATGGAATTAATACAGTACATCAATAGGTAAGGAAACTGAGTATAGCCTGGGGCCAAATGGCCAGGGGGAGTGGGCTAGGAGGTCTTGGAATGTGGGAAGGGGTGGGGAGGGAGTGATGGGCTTATCTGCTCCATTTTGCTTATCCTTGGGAGGGGATGAGCTGCCCATAGGTTATGGCTTGCTCAATCTGTTAGGTGGATTATGGCTGGAGGCTGCCTTTCCTCAACCTATACCACAGGGGCATTGATTCATGTCCCTATGACCTGTCAATCATTGCAAACAATAACCACTAATATTGATGAAAATCATGCAGTTGAATCACTACCATTTAACTTTTAAACAATTTGTCCCATAGAGTTCTTATTAACTTGTTTTAATCTAGGCATAATCTAGGAAAGAAGCAGTAATATGCAGTGATATGCAGTGATCCTATTATATATTTTTTTACTTTTAGGCTATTGTTATTCACTAAAGAATATAGTTATTTTTTTTTAACTGTAACAAGAATTAAAACTTTATTCTAGCATTAAAAATCTTGGAAAGGGACACTAGATTGTTTAACCTTTACAAAACTAAGTATACATACTCACCTGCATATACATAATTATTTACACACTCATATATTTATAGATAAAATATTTACTGGAATGTAGCCCACTTTAGTTCCTCATAGAATCCATAAAATCCAAAACTTATGCATCAAAAGTCCTTTTTAGAATAATTCTCTTTATGATATTTCTAAGGTGAAATCTATCGATCCTTTAAGATAGCTTTGAGATTTCAAATTCATAGAATTTGGACTCATTCTGTGAATCCTGTATTTCAAAACACCCTGAAACTGATAAGTAATGTGATAATGTGATATCCTGAACTGTTAATAAAATTGTGCAATAGTTAAAAGCCATTGAGTCTAGATAAGATAGAAAATCTGATTTCTAGCTCTGTTGTTCTTAGCTTTCTGAGTTGGGCAATTTATTTAGTTATCTGTAGAATGAGGATAATAAAAATCTATTTTAAAAGGTTTATTGTGTGGACAAGAGGTGTATGTAAAAAGACGAAATTCAGTATAGGGCATATATAAATTTCAATAAATGTAAGCTGTTGTTAATATTATTAATTTTTATAGTCAGAATATTGCAGAGTAAAATTGTGAAGCTTCAAGCAAATGCATTTTCTTGGAAACCTCCAAGTGCAGTACATAGAAAAGTGTTTTATTCATACTGGATATCTTGCTTTGCACTTTCTCCATTCTTTGATTTAAAAAGAAACCTATTTTTTCTGCAAAAGATTCTTCTGTAGATTTTCTGTTTCTTTTTGGCTCTTAGTGATGGTCAACTGCAATGAACTTTTTCTTAAAGGACCTTATGCTGGAAGTAATATAGGAAAGCCAACCTATTCATAAGTACATGGTTGCCAAAAAGAGCAGTATATGTCTCCATTCCTGTTGAATTTTTTTAACGTTAAGTTAGATTTATTATGTGATGGGATATGACACTATGCTATACTATGTTATACGATATGTTTTATGTTATGTTATGTTGTTAGGTTAGGTAAGGTTATTTATCAACTTCACTCAATTTTAGTTCATCAACTAGAGTTCTCTCAACATCTTAATATCATTAAGTAGGAAGGCCTAATAGAAGTACCAAGGATATTGAAATGAGTTAGAGTAACCCACATAAATAATAAACAATTAAAGAATCATTATAAAGTGACATATCCAAGAATATAAATGAAGAGAGCATTAAAAATGTATTTGACTATGTTGGTGGAGGGGTGATGTATGAGAATTCTTCATATTATGCATGATTGTTTTATAAGCTCACAACTTCTCTAATTAAAAACTTACATTATAAAAATGTATTTGACTAAATATGGCCACAGAAATGATCACATGAGACTAATTAGAAGAGCTTCCTGAAAAATGTATGATTTGAAGACGGAAAGGCAAGAGCAAGAAAAGTTTGGAGGACAGAAGCATACTACTGTTTTAGTTTCCAGGCTATTAAACAAATACCATACAATGGTTTAGCTTAACAACAGGAATTTATTGGCTCATGGTTTCAGAGGCTAGAAAGCTTGCTTTCTCCCAGGGTTGATACCTTTTGGTTGGCCAGCAATCTTTGGGGTTCCTTGACTTTTCTGTCAGATGGCAAGTCATATGGTGGCATATGTTCCTTTCTCTTCTGGGTTCTGTAAACTTCCAGTTTCTGGATTTTCCCCCAAAGCTTCTCTTCTGTGTTCAATTTCTTTTCTTTATAAGAATTTCTGTAATTTTGGATTAATGCCCATTCGAAACTAATAACACCTTCAAAAGTCCTATTTACAATGGGTTTGCACCCACAGAACGAGGGGTTGGGACCTGAATATGCCTTTGTGGGGTGCCTGATTCAATCCCTAACACATACCAGCATGCAAATCAGGATGATAAGCTTGGATAGAGCAGAAGATCCCACCGTAGTGTAACCAGATATAAAACTGATGAAATAAAGCTTAATGAAGATGATCTCCTGGACTATACTATTAAATGGCTTGCAAAGAAAAAAAATCAGAAAATGCCCTTGTCTCTAGCCAGTGTTAACTGGAAATACAAAGGCCTTTCATGAACATATGCAGGTTTCTGGAACATTTGTAGTTTTATCTTTTTTTCCCTTTGTGGTGGCTTTGAAAATGATGGTGGCATTTGAAAATGATTAGTATTATATAGCTTAAAGATTTATGTAACCTAAAACTTCTTTAAAAATAAAAAATAATATTTTTTAAAAAAGTAAAATAAGAAGAAGTAAGCAATCAGTAAATCAAATATGGCAGTATAAGAAGTTCTAGGGTGCTGTTCTCCCACAGAATTTTTGAACAACTAGCAAAAACTGGCAGAGCCATCTACCTCAAAAGTCTGAAAAATGTTAAAATGATTCATTAACTTGGAAAGGGCCAAATCAAGAAAATGCAGGTTAAAAAAACAGTAAGAGAAGTTCATGGCACCTTGCTGGCCCCTTTCCCAAACTTCCCTAGCATGATGTGGAGCCAGCATGCACCCCCACTGTGGATCCCTGGGTGTCCTGGAGTGATCAAAGTAACCCTTATATGCTTATTGAGCTGCCTGTATGTTGGAACCAATCTATCAAGTGTCAGCCTGAAAGACTGAACCAGAAAATTCATCTCTTATTGGCCCTTTCAGAACTTGTCATGCAGGTCGACACAGCTTGCAGACAGCTAAAGCAGTGAAAGAAACAATTAAGTTAAAGCAGCCTGGGACAAAGGATTACCTGCTTTAAGACATAAAATTGAGAAGGGGTGGGGAGGCCACAAGCAAGCAGAAACCCAGAACAAGATGAGACTTAGAAAAGACAGATGGGGTCCTGCAGTTCATTTTAGCCTCAGGCTGATCTATTTGACAGGAAGGCTAAACTCCAAAGGAGAGCACCAATTAAAGCAGAGCCAATTTGACAAGACAGTGAAAGGTGTTTTGTTTTGTTTTGTTTTGTTCATTTTTAGCTCCTGGTACACAAAGAAATCCCTGTCATATCACTAGCTGGATATAAACCTAAGGAATAGACAGCTCAGAGAATAAATCCCAGAGTTAATACATTAAAATATTAAAGGGTAGAGTGTGTAACAAAAGATTACAAGACAAAGAAATAGGAAATGATGGCCCTTCCAAAAGAACAAGATAAAAATCCAGAAAAAAATCAATGTATAAGACCAGAATTTGGACATACCAGACAGATACTTTAAAAAAAACAAAAAACTTCAATACACTCAAGGAGATAAAGGAAAACAAGGCAAAAGAATTAAAGCGTATCAGGGAAACAATGCATAAACAATGTGAGACTCTCAATAAAGAGATAAAAAATTTAAAAGACAACCAAACAGTAGTACTAGAGTTGTAGACCACATTAACTGAAATGAAAAAAATTCCCTAGAAGGTTTCAACTGGCAGAAGAAAGAATCAGTGAACTTGAAGTAAAGACAATTAAAATGTGGAACAGAAAGAAAATAGAATGAAAAAAAAGTGAACAGAGCCTAAGAGACCTGTGGGACACCATCAAGTATACCAATATGTGCATTATGGGAGTCCCTGAAGGAAAAGAAAGAGAGAAAAGGGCAGAAAGAATATTTGAAGAAATAGTAGCAGAAAACTTCCCAAATTTAATGAAAGACATGAATATACACATTCAAGAATCCCAACAAACCCCAAACAGGATAAAATTGAAGATTACCATACCCAGATGCACAATAGTCAAAATGTTGAATGCCAAAGACAAGGAAAGAGTTCTGAAAGCTGACAGAGAAAAGCAACATGTTATGTGAACAGGAGCCCCAGTATGATTAAGTGCTGATTTCTCAGCAGATGTGATGCAGTCAAGAAGGCAGTGTACTAAATATTTAAAGTGCTGAAAGAAAACAATTGCCAGCCAAGAATGTATGTCCAGTGAGGCTGTCTTACAAAAATGAGGGAAAGATAAGAACATTACTAGATAAACAAAAGCTGAGGATGTTTATCACCATTAGACCACCCTTACAAACAATGCTAAAAAGAGTTCTTCAGATGGAAAGGAAAGGACGCTAGTCAGTGGATTGAAGCATCATAATTAAAGACCTCCAGTAAATTTAACCATAAGGGAAACTATAAATGCCAGTATTATGATATTGTATTTTTTGCTACGTTACTCCACTTTTTACTTCTTACAGTTTCAAAAATGCAAATGATAAATCTATGGTGTTGGACATTCAACGTATAAATATATCATTTGTAACAAGTATGAAAAATGTTGGAGGACAGAGAAATATAAGACAATTTTGTGCATGCAAATGAAGAAAAGTTGTTATCAAAACAAATGTGATTGTTATAGGTTTATGATATTAAATTTAATCCCCATTGTAACCACAAAGAAAATATATGAAAAATTTATGCAGAGGGAAATGAGAAGGAGTTTTAAATGGTACCCTACAAAAATAAAATAAATATGAAAGTAGGCATTAACTGAAAAAATGAGAAGCAAAAAATTATAAGATTTACAATGAGCAAATAGAAAAATAGCCAAAGAAAAGTCCTCCATTATCAGTATTACTTTAAATGTAAATGTAATAAACTCTCCAATCAAAATGCAGAGGTTAGCAGAATGGTCAAAGAAGAATGACCTAATTATATGCTGTCTATAAGAAAATCACCACATATTCAAAAACACAAGTTGGTTGAAAGTGAAAGGATAGAAAAAATACACTATGCAAATAGTAACAAAAAAAGGGGCTGGAGTAGCTATACTAATATTAGAAAAAATAGATTTGTTAAAAACTTTTACAAAGGACAAAGAAGGTCAGTATATACTGAAAAGGGAGTCAATTCAATAAGAAGACATTATTATATAACATCTAACAGCAGAGCTCCAAAATATATAAAGCAAATATGGACAGTTTTGAAGAGAGAAACCAATGGTATACATAATAGTAGGAGACCTTAATACATCACTTTCAATAACAAATAGAACATCTAGACAGGAGATCAGTAAAGAAATAGAAGACTTGGATGAAAGTATGAACAACTAGACCTAACCTTATACATATAAGGTATATATATAACACTTTACCCAATGGCAGCAGAATACACATTCTTCTCTATTGTGCATGGATCTTTCTCCAGGATAGATCATATGTTTGGTCACAAAAACAACTCTCAATAAATTTAAAATATTGAATCCATACAATATATCTCCTCTAACCACAATGGAAAAAAAACTAGGAAAAAATAACAGAGGAAGAAATGGAAAACTCATAAATATGTGGAAATTAAACAATGAACTGTTAAACAATCAAAGGGTCAAAGAAGAAATCACAAAGTGTTTTAGTTTGCTAAAGGCTGCCAATGCAAAATACCAGAAATGGGTTGGCTTTTATAATGGGAATTTATTAGAGTAAGAGCTTACAGTTGTGAGGCTGTAGAAATGTTTAAATAAAGGCATCATCAGAGATGTGTTTCACTAAGGTCAGCTGCTGATGATCCTGGACTCCTAACACATGGCAAGGTAAAATGGCAGCCAGTCTCTGTCCTGTACTCCAAGCCCACTGTCTCCCTGAGCTCATCTGTAGGAAATAATGCATATGGCTCATCTCTTTCCTCTGGGCTGCTCTGCTGATTCCAGCCTCCAGCTTCTCATTTAGCCTCTCAGGGTTTCTCTGTCTTTCTGCAGTTGCAGGTCATCCTGGAGTTTTTTCTCACATGGTAGGGTAAAATAGAAGCTTTTTCTCTCTGTGCATCTCTATTTGTTTCTCCAGTTTATACAGGACTCCAGCAAGAGGGTCGAGACCCACCCTGGGTTACATCTCACTGAAATACTCCAGCCAAAGGCCCCCAACTGAATTCAATCCAAAGGGTTCCATACTCACAGGAATGGATTAACTCCAAGAACATGATCTTTTCTGGGATTCACAGAAAGCTTCAAACTGTCACACAAGAAAAATTAGGAAGTGTTTTGAGGCAAATGAATTCAAGAACACAACATATCAAAACTTATTGGATGCAGCAAAGACAATGCTGAGAGGGAAAGTTATAAATCTTAATGCTTACATTTACATTTACAAAGTAAAGAGTTTGAGTCAGAAATCAAAATCCTCCCAACAAAGAAATGCCCAGGACCAAATGGCTTCATTTGGTGAATTTTACCAATCATTTCAAGAATTAACACCAATCCTGCTCAAACACTTCCAAAAAATTGAAAAGGAGGGAACACTTCCTCTATGATGCCAACATTACCCTAATTTCAAAAACAGATAAAGATACCACAAGGAGAAAAAATTGCAGATCAATATACCTCATTATTATAAAAACAAAAACCCTCAACAAAATGCTAGCAAGCCTAATCCAATAACACATTAAAGGAGTTATATACCATAATCAAGTGAGAGTTATCCTAGCTATGCAAGGGTGGTTAGTCAATGGTTTCTTCGACTTTATACCCAAAGCTCAAGCAACAAGAGACAAAATAGATAATTGGGACTTCATAAAAATTAAAAACTTTTGTGCATCAAAGGATTTCATCAAGAAAGCAAAAACACAACCTACAGATGGAATAAAATATTTGGAAACCTCATATCTGATAAGGGTTTAATATCCAGAAAATGTAAGGAAATCCTACAACTCAACAACAAAAAGACAAACAACCCAATTAAAAATGGGCAACAGCCTTGAGTAGACATTTCTACAAATAAGATATACAAATGGACAAGAAGCACACGGAAAGTTTCTCAACAGTAGGAAATAGGAAAATGAAAATCAAAACCACAATGAGATACCATTTCACACCCACTGGAATAGCACTATTTTTTAAAATAGAAATTAAGTGTTGGACAGGACATAGAGAAATAGGAACACTCGTTCATTGTAGGTAGGAACGTAAAATGGTGCAGCCACTGTGGAAAAGATCTTGGAGGGCTCCTCAGAAAGTGAAGTAGTAAAATTGACCCATGACCAAGCAATCCCACTTCCAGTTACATACCCAAAAGAATAGAAATCAGGGACTTGAACAGATATTTGTATACTGATTTCAGAGCAAAATTATTCACAATTTCCAAAAGATGGAAGCAACCCAAGAGACCACCAGCAGATGAATGGATAAACAAAATGTGGTATATACATACAATGGAATAGTATTCAGACTTAAAAAAGGAATGAGGTTCTGATGCATGTGACAACATGATGAACTTTGAAGACATCATGTTGTGTGAAATAAGCCAGACTCAAAAGGACAAATAATATAATGATCTGACTGATATGAAATAATTAGAATAATTATTCTAATTATTTCATATCAATTATTTCACATAGACTCAGAAATTAGAATACAGGTTCCAGGGGACAGGGTGGGGTAGGGAATAGGAGTTTAATGTTTAATTTGTACAGAGTTTCTGTTTGGGATCATGGACAATTTTGGTAATGGATGGTGGTGATGGTAGCATGATATTGTGAAGGTAATTAATGCCACTGAAGTATATATTTGAAAGTGGTTTAAAGGCAAAATTTAGGTTGTGTGTATGTTACTCGAATAAAACTCTAAATGAAATCCATAGGACTATACAACACAATGAACACAAACAGTCCTAATGTAAAATATAGACTGTGTAATTAGTATAATTATAATAGTATTTTTTATCAGTTTTAACAAAAATACCACACTAATGCAAACTGTTTATAATAGAGAAAAAAATGCATGTGTGGGGGGGTGTATGGGAAACTGTATTTTCTGCATGACTTTTCTGTAATCATACAACTTCTCTAATAAAAAATAAACTTAAAAATGAAAACCATGTAGCTGCAACTGTCTCCCTATCCAGAGTACTCATTTCTGAATACTATTTATTACCTGAACAATTTTACAATGTTGATGAAATTGTTTTGTCAATCTTGCGAAATTCCAACTTACCACCTAGGTTTCAACAGAAAAGGAACAGGTTGTATGTTCTTTTAAATGCCAAAGCAGCAGGTAACCATAAAATAAAAGCCTCATTAATGAGAAAATATATTCATTCTAGGACTTTCGGAAATGATGCATGTACCCATCACTTGCATTACAAGAACAAATTAACAGGCAAAGCACCTGCTCCATTACATGTTTACACTCTCTTGGAAAAGTAGAGCAGAACTTACAAGAAAACAGCAAAAACATTTTCAGAATCAATCTGTATTACTTACGCTCCTCATCGTTCTCAGGTAGAGCCTCCATTGGCCCAGAATAGATGTCGTCAGCCCCAGGAAGAACAGAAAGGTAAGAACTAAATTTGGGTGTCTTGGCAGAGATACGTTTTTAGCAGAAGTAAAACTTGTTTTTTTACTTTTCTCAGAAATGAGTCTTTACTTCTGGTATAACATGCAGTTCATTCACAAAAATACCTGAACAGTGATAGTGAAATAGATTACCCAAGAAGGATAATGCCTAAAGAGGTTGTTGAATTTAGGATTTAGAGAGAGCACAAAAGGATTTGTTATGTATAACTGAAGTCACTGTCTAGAATAAGAACTGTAAACAGTTGAGAATAAAATAATACATAGAAGGATATACAACCATAATGGATATATATTTATATGTGGTATGTGTGTGTATGCATGTATATAATATGTGCACAAACTTACTTGTAGATCCTCCTAAATAAGGAACTGGTGGCTTTTAATAAATCTGATTCACCCTTGAATCTTCTTTCAGATTCTGCAGGACCCATCTGTAAGCCCAAGGCGATCCCAATAGCACACCATCTACTAAAGTTGGCTGTTTCCTTATTTTAGGATTATTATTTCTATTTTCAGAAGTCTTTAGCCATTATATTTGCTAAAGCTCATTTCACATACACACATTTTTTAGTCAATGGATTGCATGAAGGCTTTGCTAGTTTCCAATGCCCTTTACAAAATGCAAGCTGCCTGCTTTTCTTAGTGAAGTATTGGGCCCATCAGACTCCTCTAATATGACATAATCCTGCATAGATTCTCTGTCACAAACAGGATACTCTTCAGATATTTCATGGTTGGAATAGTTACATCCTACCAACTATGGCAAGGATAATCCTATCATAGCCCTCACTGAAACAAATTTCCTTTCCTTCATTATTCAGCACAATGACCCTTGTAATGCTAAACATTTCCTCACTCTGTCCCATGATATAAACCCAGTGCCATTCAAGTTTAATGACTTCAAACATACCAACCACCATGTGGGCTACACTGACCCAATATTAATTTTAATTTTCAAAATATTAGGAATGAGAGTTTCAACCTTAAGGATAAAATATTAATAGGAAATAGGTACAGCAGAGCTAAGAATTTTATTCTTGATACTTCAACATAGACTATATGTCATAGACTATAAGAACGAAGTGAAAGAAAGGGATATGTGTAACATCATACCAATATATTGTAAAATCTAATTAAATTGGCTTATTCTAAAATATATTGATTAGAAAAAGCTGAACTGTAACCGCTTTTTAAATTGTTGGTGGATGATGTGCAAGTTGTAACATGGGGCTAAAATCAGAAGCATTGTTTAAAAGCCTGTTTAATGAACAGTTGTACTTCCAGATTACACACACACATGTACACACACACACAACCATCTGACACTAACAGAAGATGTAAGGTTTTCCCATTACAGTTGTAAAAGAGATATTTTGAATGGAGCTTTGAGGCAGAGCTATGGACCTTATTAGTTGACATTCTGAAACCAGGTATATTAAGTAAAAGTCACACTGAAAATTGTTACTCCTTCCCAGTTTGTGCACATTTCCCAGAATGCTGGTAGGTGGATTTATACTATCAAAGGCAGGAGAGAGGGAAAATGCCCTGCAGAGAGACTTACAGATGCTATTATTTGGACCTTTGCCATGGAAAGGACCACATCCTCTTTGAGTCACTCACTGTGACACATACAAGTTGACAAGTTTCTCCTCAAAACAAAACTTCCAGTAAGTTCTTACAGTGCCTCTCTCTGAAACATGAAGAAAATTGAGGGCCACCAAATACTTAAGAAAATTTTCCCTGGTGCCGCTCCTTTTGGGAGGTATCAAATTCTTGCCTCAGTTGACTTGCTTTGCCCAGATGGGCAAACCAGAAGTTAAAAGAGACAGCATGTAGTTCTCTGCTAAGAGAATGCAGATATACATAAGGCTTCCTTTTCAGCCTGGATCCCAAAAACCACGTAAAATTTGCGGTGATGAATAAAGTAAGAGAGAAATAAAGTTCCCTTGGTATAAGCCCCTGTGTTTTGGGGATTGTTTGCTACTATACTGCAACCTCCTGAGAGCTGACCAATACAACAACTATGGACATAGTAAGGAAAACAAAAGCAAAAAAGCAGAAACACCATTCCATGAACCGTAATTTATATCCTCAGAGAGAAAGGAGAAAATGCTGCATCCATAAAAATGAGTAGAAACTTATAAGAAAGTAACTTTAAAAGAGCAAGAAAGTTTCTTGTAATATGATAATATTATAATAAATATAATATTAAATGAATATTAGAGATCTTAAACTAAAAATTCTATTAAAGTGTTGGGGAAACAAAATGGAAAAAACCTCTCCCAAATAATACATTTGAGGTTTCAGTGATGCTATTTACCTTTGTAAGTTATATACATTAATTACTAATGCTATTTAATTTTATAAATTTGTGCATTAATTATTCTGATAAAACAAAACAAATTTAAAAAGTAAAAAGCCTGACATCAATAATATTAAAAATAGAATTTTACTAAAAAGTATATAACAATATCTGTATTAAAATGAACCTATTTATACATTTATACATTTTAATAGAGAGAATAACACATATATACATCCTATGTCTTCTAGTAAACATGTAACTGTTTATAAAATATAGATAGGCACTTTTCTCTATTTGTGTAAGTAGGGAAAGGTAACTATAAAAAATTGTGATTTAAACATATGGATCTAAAAAATATAAGAACTATACTAAGAAAAGGAAACACTTGTCGGCACTTACTATCTTACACAACAACCAGGTAGAAATGTATTCAGCTTTGTCTTGCAAAATTAAGATTATCCAAATATAATAAAAGGACAGTAGACTTTGTAGGCACCTGAAATTTTAGGCACCATGTCTTTTCTCTTGAGAGATGACTATCCAAATAAGCTTAGATATTATGAGATTTCATGAAATAAATAGTAAACAGAAACACAACATCCTTTGACCACACTTGGACAAGAGGGCAAAGAGGAGCAACACCAAGTTTCAAGAAATGACTT